>VUQH01088963.1:13887-42930 GCA_015106775.1 Etroplus canarensis | reverse complement strand
CTGCCAGATACAGAAGCACTATTTGTTACTCCACAGACGTCCAGTGGTAGCGAAACCAATCCATCTGATCCTTGCCATTGCACTTGGTGGTGTAAGGCTTGCATGCAGCTGCCTGGCCATGGAAACCCATGCCATGAAGCTCGCAGCGTACTGTTTTTGTGCTGATGTTAATGGCAGAGGACATTTACATGGACTATCACTTTGTGGCTGAGTTCTTGTGGTTCCTGAATGCTTCCTCTTTGCAATAATACCACTTAGAGTTGATCATAGAATATCTAGGAGGGAAGACATTTCACCAACAGTGGCATCCTATTACAGTACCATGCTTAATCTTAGTATGCCCTTCAGAACATGTCATTCTTTCACGGATGTTTGTGAAGGCAGACTTTATGACTAAGTGCTTAAAATTTTATTCACCAAGGAGACTGAATGAAATACCTGAATTAAATGATTATATAGTGTATGTTGTAAATCATTTTCTTGCATTCTTGTATTGTGTCACTGTATCATGACCCCATCATTATGATGAACAATCTATTATGATAATAAAATATTGTGAATCACCCTGCATTCCATGTTTGAAAGGTCAGTCCAAACATCTATCCATGCATTCACTAACTTTTTCCAGTCACTGCTAGACACAAGGCACTGCGCTTCCTGGGCAGACTGCCAGTTCATCACAGATTTGCTAATGAACGTTTAGTAGAAAGTTAAATAAAGGCTAGCTAGTAGGTTTTTTTAAAATTCACAAACAAAAAAAAACTTACTAAAAGGTTAGTACATTTTTGCAAACCATCTATGAACACTGCCTGGATGGGTAAAGTTGGAACCATTTCAAAAAGTTTGTAAAACTTTGCAAATATAGTGTGCAACATTCAAATGGCTATTATAACGGTGTTGTAACTGCTTTTTATAATACTTGTTTTAAAGAGGATCGAAGTAAGCAGGAGAGGTGATAACAGTTTATGTTACAAGAGTCTGAACTTGGTTTTACTTGCTGTTTATTTTGTTTTCACTTGTTGCTTATGTTCACATTCACCAGCTGTGTGGTTAGGTTTAGGCACCAACACTAATTGGTCATAATTAGGTAAAAAATGTAATTAGGATTAAAATGTGAGGAGTTGAGAGAGTATCAGGGGATCAATGCTAAAGGACACTGTGTGTAACTGTATCATTAATGGCTCTGACTAAGCATAAGTATCTGACAACATTAGGAAGCAGTTGTAAGTACCATTCTAATGTTTGTCCACATTAACTTTGATTTTACAGTTTTATTATTAACAGGTATTACTTATGGTGTTACATGATGCAGAACTACAAGCTAAAGAACCATGGTTCAAACATTTTAGCTGTAAACTGATCATCTGTGGCTAACCACAGAAGCATTTCAATTAAAGTGTTCTTCCACATCCATCACAATTCATTATGGTAAATGAACTGGAATTTATACAGGCTTTCCTAGTTTAGTCTGACCACTTAAAGTGCCTTAGCACAATAGATGCCCCAACTGTCTTTCAGACAATTAGAATCGCACTGTTTGCAGTTAGTGATGCAGTAAAAAACTTCAGTGTAATCCCACTAAAAGACACTAGTATTAATTTGCAGGGTGCAGGAGGTCAGAGGCAGAGGTGCTGGAACCTTAAAACCCAGCAGCTTTACTACCTCTCCCTCTTCCCAAACACAGAGGAGTCCCGTAGAGCAATTAGCTTGTGTCAGATAAGTTGACAAGCTCGTTAACACGCCACATCATCCGATACCGCCGCCTTTGTTTGTGTAGGCTTCTGAGAGGAAGTTAGCAGTCTAATTAGCATAATTACAACT
The DNA here is from genome assembly GCA_015106775.1 of Etroplus canarensis. Taxonomy (NCBI): domain Eukaryota; kingdom Metazoa; phylum Chordata; class Actinopteri; order Cichliformes; family Cichlidae; genus Etroplus; species Etroplus canarensis. Next base: position 41,109 of record VUQH01088963.1, on the reverse strand, counting down.
GCTGATTTATATGGGTGTAATTAGCGAGCAGATTTCTGCATGTTGTGGTCTGATGGAGATACGCGGCTATGAAGGAAGAAGCTGGAGACAAGTACAGTACACCAGACTCATGTACACACACAAAAAATTTCTAGCTTCACACACATTTTGACAACTATATTTTGTATATAGAGGGGTAAAGATTAATATATTACTATGCTGGACATGCAAATCACTTTGAGAATAACTTCAGGATATGAATACTAGTAGAGTGTATACATGTGTTGTAACTCCTGCAAAACAAAGAGTGAATTAAAAGAGTCATCTAACAAACCTTTTTAGGAAACTACACTAAATGCATACCAACTTTTTAGACCTGCTGAGTTATGTGTTGTGAATCCCAGTTGGGAAATTTAAAGATTATGCAAAATAAACATACACATTCACACCCTCTAAATAAACCAGCACTTTGAGCTGATACAACGAGAGAACAAGAGTGAAGAGGCAACACAGAGGCATGATCCGTCTGACAAGTTGGCCTTAATTGCAGCAGACGTTCACAGCAGGAAAGTGAATTAGTGCAGTTACCTCTCATCGCTACTGTAGAAGCCTGGGGTCTGTAGATTACCAGACACACACATAGAGTACACACAAGCTAATACACACAGTACAGGGTACTGTCTAGTGATCTTAGCAGCCTTCTGGTTGACATGGGGTGAAATTAGGGTCAAAATTAATCTCTGTGCCAAACCAGCAAACACAAACAATGTGGACTCTGGGAGTGTCCTGGTGGGTCAGCATGCTCTAACATTTTCTTGTTTGCCTTTCAAGGCAGAGGACACACCTCGTTTTCAATTATCAGATTGTCTCATGAGGCAAACATATGTAGAGAGCTGCAGTTACTTCACTCCAACAGAAAGCATAATAAATAAAACAAAAGAAAAATGAAAACAATAACAATAACAAGCAATACGGGCAAGGATTAGGAGATGTCAGTTAGTTTGGAAATATTACTGCAAATAATTTAGTTTTAGTTGAGATCTGAATATTTGAAACTTTCTTCATGTAAGCAGAACCTCAGTGAAGTAGCTCATGCAGCTCATGATCCCTCACAGTCTACAGGTGACTGTAATGTGTGAAGTACAGAAAGGCAGTGAGAAGGTCCACTGAGAAGTCAAGGAGACTTACTAATAGTTATATCCAGGACAGTCTCATTTAAGACATTTGATGCTATAAATAAACCTGATGATGAAATTTATGTATATATGGAAAAGACATGGCAAACACTGATATTGTGACCATCGCAATCCAGACTAATACTCTAAGGAGTAGCGATTCTTTTGAAAATGTAGAAGTGTTTATAAAGTTGACCTTCACCACACTGAGCACAATTTGGGTGAAGACCCATTAGGTGGTTTGATTCAATGGACCAATACTCTAGGAGGAGTAGCGATTCTCGTGAATTATGGATGGACGGGCGGACAGACAACGTACACCTTGCCATGGCATTAGCTCATTGGTCCTTTGGCTGGATGAGCTAAAAATCCTCTTACTAAATATAAGTAGAGATAAAGCAATGCTGCTTGTTTGACAGCAGACACATTTATATACTGCGATGGCTTATTTCATCCTACTTTGAGCATTAAAACATCCCCTTGTAAAATGCTTTTACCTTCCTTTAATAATTGCCTAAACTTTTCAAATGTTAATTCTTAACTGAATATGCAAGCACACATAGACATTCCACAATAACTATGTCCATAAGTTATGATATAAATCATTATCTGACAAAAGAATAAGTAAAAATGAAAAATGTGACCTTCAGTGCAATGTGGGTGAACTTAAAATTGTTTTAAAAATTCTTTTTTTGTTGTTGGGTCATCAACAATAATTCATGCATTAGTCAACTCACTGGCTAATGATTTCAGCCTTAGTAAATGTGCGGAATGACAATTATTATTCGAACTCTTCCTATCTATTCTGTGACCCTTTGACAGGATCTTGCCCCTCATGGTTGACGACTAGTCCCTTTAAGAATCACCGTAATTTATAACTAGAGGCTTTTTGTCATTTTAAGTGACATCTTTACCTTCTTCTTATCATTTATGATTTACTTTCAAATACTGACAAGGTCACAAGAAACAGAATTACCAAACAAGATGATTCTAATTTCAGGTAAGTTCACAAAGTCATGTGTTGTAAATGTCATTGAGCTGACAGAGTGCATCAATTTAAGAGTTGATATGTATTTACACATCTTAGATTCCTTTTCAGTCCATGTTAGGCCACACACACACACACACACACACACAAAACAGGAAGTAGCATAAAAGCCTGATTGATTTCCTCCACACAAAAACACATGCACTCACACCTGCTGTGTAACCTCGGTCGATGGATTGGGATGTGTGCATGTGTCATTGAATGTGTGTGTGTGCATGTAAGTTGTGGATTGACTGTATTAATTAATGCAGTGCAGATGAGTCCCCTCTGAGCTGTCTAATTAGACATTAGCATGGAGATGTAATTACCTGAGAGGGCTCAACACGTTTCACTTAACTACTCTCCCTCCTGCATGACACACTGAGCAGGTAGGGCTCACACTGAATGCGTTTGTGCATGCAGACATTTATGTACCATACTGAACATGTGAATTTGGCAGCTTTATAACAAGAGCTTTTATGCTCTTTCACATATAGATGATAGCAGTAGACTGCAAACACCTAATTGATTTGCTCCTAAAAACATGCACCCTCTCCATCCCCCTCTGCCCACTCTCTGTCAATCATTCTTTTTTCAGCTATGATACACCATAGCTGGTCATCCTTTTTTCTCTTCCTCTCTCTTGAGTAGAAGTGCATTAGGCTTCTCTACTGAGCGACATGAGTTCGATTCTTGATCAATATCCACCACTCTACTGGTGGAAGGAAAAAAGATTCCTCTCCGCTCTTCAGTCTCCAAAAGACTCCCTTCCCTTTGGAGAGGAGAAAGAGAGCCCAGATCTGTGAGATCTGTTTGCCAGCATCCCCATGGCAACCGTCACTGCCAACCTTGACACTGGAGTTGAATTGTCTGGGACCCTGACATTAGATAAATAAATTACAAAACCTGCGCTCAAACAACAAATATGTTTCTATGGTCTTTCATGAAGATATTCCAAAAATAAATGTATAAGCATAACACACCATGCCATATGCATGTACAAACATAAAATCATGCACAACCAAACACACACACTGAAATCTGCCATACTCTTTGATAAAAACAGACTGTTAGGCTGAGCCTAGAGGAGACTGTCAATACAAGACAACAGATTGTGAGAACCCCATGAACTCCAATACAGCCTGCAACACACCTCTTAGAGCGCCAGGAAGAAATCTATGAGCCGCTGCAAGCATTGTCTTCTTATCTGTAGATGGTTCTGTCCTGTTTCCTATGAGGATCAATAACATTAGCATGTCTGACACGGAGATCGAGACAGCCAGAAAAAAAGATAAAGATAAGAAGAAAACCGTGCTTGCTTCACCAACAGCTCTTTGCCCCGAGTCCAAAAGGCTTTGTAAGAGATTATAAGAAATATATAAGTTTGTCTTTTAAATGTGCTGACCCACCACTAAACTCTAAATTGATTGATTCTGGCATAGTACACAGTTCAGGAAAAATAACAGATTTTATACTAACCTCTGTGCTGGTTGTGCTTCACTTGCCAATAATGCTAAGTGATGAAGGTGTGTACATGCAGCTTCCTCACAATGTGAAACTGTCAAATTAAAAGAAAAATATTAATAAACTACTGGGTGGATAATCCTAAAATGTGGTCCTAGGCTTGTATATGTTCAACAGTGACATAATTTGCTATTTGCTGCGACTGCAGTTTTTAAAATTCAAAGCACCCCTGTTAATAGTGGCTATTAAACAAATAAATACTTAATTAAAGCACTTTCTAACCATCATCCATGTCGTAAAGCATGGAAAGAATTGAAAGTAGTCAGCAGAGGTGGTTTGAGGACCTGACTACGATGTCTCCTTGACACTTCCTAAGTCAAATGTTTCTGGAGGCCCTAAGGCAGACCTAGGATGTGCAGAAGAGATGGTGTTTCTTAGCTGGCTTGGGAAAGCCTCAGTGAGGAATTCCATAAGAGGAGGAGATGGAAGAAGAGAAAGAGAGATGCTTAAACTGCTGCCCCCAAACCTTTACATGGATAAGTGGCAAGAAATGGATGGATAGATGGGCAGACAGGCAGATGAATGGATGGACATCATCCAGTTTTGTGAAAGATGGAGGTACTTACATATTGCATCTTGGCTAAACAAGATTATTACATCTGAAACAATTGAAAAAGTGCAGTAATTGATTACAGCTAAAAAAAGCTAAGAACACCACATTTCTATACTGTATTCTCACCTAAATTTATTTCTTAATGTATGTTGGCCAACAGTTACCTATTTACACATCATGCAGTAACACAGCTTCATCAGCCTTCATTTGGAGATGTGGTTCTAATCACCTGATCAACCATGTTGTGCATCAACACACACACGAACTGTTTTCAATGAACAGATCAACCAAATCAATAGTATTTGCAACTAAAGAACACAGAGTTTCTCGCTGCTTTGAACAACTGTAGGGAGGTGCGTGCTCTGTACATGATGCATGGTAAACAAAAATAAAGCTTGCTGGCATGGCTAATACTAATGGCAGCTCAAACAACAAACACAGAAAAATCTCCCAGAAAACAGAAAAAAAGGCAACTATATATGCAACAAATTTAAGACATCACATTGCGTTGAAGAGTCAGTCTGTCCAAAGAAAATTTCTGAGTGGCTGAAGATAGCATGAATTTATTACCAATGGTTGAGACAATGAGCAAATTACAAATTGCTTTAGTTCATTTCAATCTGTTTGAACTGAAGTTTGAGGTAGCTCTTTCACAACACTGCTGGTGAGTGTTAATGTCCTCTGTTTACTTTATTAACTGTTTGTCTCCACCAATTTATGCAGTAAACCAGTCATTAGCCAATACAAAATTCACTAGGTAGCTGCTAGATTTATCTACCTGCAGTAGATGCTAGCTCCTGCTAGAAAAGGGGTTGATGAAAGCAGAGCCTGAAAAAAAAGGTAAAGTTTTAGGCCATCCATCCATTTTTTTCTGCTTATCCACTTCAGGGTCACAGAAGCCTATCCCAGCTGCCATGGAACGAGAGGTAGGGTACACCCTGGACAGGGACAGCCAGCCACTCATGCTCACATTCACACCTACAGTATGGGCAAGAAAGGCCCCAGCTGGCCAGCTGTGGTATGTAGGCAACTGAAGCTCAAATAACCACTCATTACAACCAAAGTATGCAGACGAGCACCACTGAACGCACAGCATGTCAAACCTTGAAGTAGATGGACTAGAGCAGCAGAAGACCATACCAGGTGCCACTCGCATAAGCTACGCTGTAGTGTGCTGGGGCAGCTGAATGAGAGTAGGAGATACCAAAAGATTCAACAAACTGATCCACATGGCCAGTAGCGTCGTGAGTGTGGAGCATGATTCTCTGACAGTGGTGTCAGAAAGGCGGAGGCTGTGCAAATTAAGGACAATATTGGACAATCCTTCACACCCTCTCCATGACATGTTGGACAGACACAGGAGCACATTCAGCAGCAGACTCATTTCACCACGATGCACCACAGAAAGCCACAGGAAATCATTCCTACCTGTGGCCATCAAACTCCCCAATTCCTTCTTGTGACTCCTTGACCAGTTTCATATTGTATATATTACATATTGTATACAGCATTTAATTTTTGAGTTATTTATGTTACATACTGCAATTCATAAAGACAGGTTTATTTGTTTATTTTAATCCTTGTTTTCTTACATTTCAAATTTATATTGATTGCCTTTCAAATGTATATTTATTTGTAGTTATCTGAGTGTCTGTAACACAATGTAATTCCCCCCTGGGATTAATAAAGTATTCTGATTCTAAGAGCAGGAAAACTGAGGCTACAATTTGCCTGGGCTCACCAAAATTGGACAATAGATAAAACATTGCCTGGTCTTAATGTCTGCTCCAACATTCAGATAGTAAGGTCAGAATTTCCCATAGACAACATGAAAGCATAGATCCATCCTGCCTTGTATTAACAGTCCAGGCTGGTGGTGGTGGTCTAATGTGTGAGGGAAACTTTCTTGACATGCTTTGGGCCCCTCTTAATAGTAATTTACCATCATCTAAACACTATAGCCTACCTGGGTGGGTACTGCTGCTGACCATGTCCATGTTCTTACAGCAGAATAATGCACCACTTCACAAAGCTCACATCATCTCAAATTGGTTTCTTGAACATGACAATGAGTTCACAAATGGCTTCCACGGTCAAAAGATCTCAATCCAATAGAGCACCTTTGGGATGTTGTGGAACAGGAGGTTTGCATCACGAGTGTGCTGGTGACAAATCTGCTGCAAATGTGTGATTCTATCATGTTAATATTGACCAAAATTGTTGAGCGCCTTGTTGAATCTGTGACGCAAAAATTTAAGGCAGTTCTGAAGGCAAAAGGGAGTCTAACCCAGTACTAACAAAGGGTATCTAATGAGGAGGTTGCTGACATAAAATGTACCATAGGCTGCTCCCTTGTATTCTCCCCCAATGGGTCGCCACAGTGGATTAATCCGCTTTGGTAATTTGGCAGCAATTTTACACTGGACGCCCTTCCTGACGCAACCCTCCATGGGGAGACGGGCTTATGTCCTCACCCGGAATATTACACTTGTAAGGCAGATGTGCAAACCACTACACTACAGGGGACACTGATGAGTGTATGACATAATGAGATGAAAGATGTGAACGGGTAGAATAAAGCCTAGGGGATCTACTGAGATGGTGACACAAACATGTAATAAATGAGCATGTGATCCACTCTTGATATTGATTAGTTCAGCCATTTTCATTCCTAGAAAAAATATTTTGTAACTGCTTTGATCCTGTTGACACACAGAATTAATGTTTTGCTTATCCACAGATATTGACATAACACGTTCTTACGTACGACAAAAGTACAAAAACATTCTGAGATAGTCTACCACATTCAACAACAGCGACAAAATGCTTCACATTTGTAATTCAGACTTAGATAAACTGAGTAAAAAGTTTGGATTCGCCAATACTGAAGTAGTAGTGGCTAAAAAGAGAATGCTAATGGAATCATGAAGCAGCTTATCATGTGAATGAGAACAATAATGAGGAGACAAAGCAGAGACAAATCCATTGTAAGTGAGGTGGAATTATGTCGGCTCAGTGGATTATAAAGGCCGTTGATCCAGTGGGAGCTGAAAAACATTTCGTCAGTTCGCACATATTTTTAGACACACAAACATTCATGCACATGCCTGTACACTACAGCATGTCACAAACATGCACGCATTAATACACACTAATATAAAAGCACACTTATGCATATTACACAACTGTACACACAAAGAAATAAGCACAAAGACATAAACGTCAAACCTTGATATCTACTCATGCTGCCAGATAATTGAATTAATTCAGCCGAGGAACAACTTCACAGATTAGTGACTTAACTTTTCAATAATAAGAAAAAACTCAGCCACGCGTGATAATTACATTTGTCTCAAATGAGGGCAGCCGTCGAAATGTATCATGTATTGCCATGCGTCCACAGTTTAACCCACACGCTTGCATGCACACGCACAGACACCTCCACTAAGTGGCTGAGAGATAAAGACATTTTTACAGTTAGAAAACAACAAAGGAAAGGATATGGAAATATAGCTTCAGTGCATTTTTATGGTAAAATCTGGTTTTATGCCTTCAGCAGAATATGGCAACTAGTATGTGTACACCTACACCTGCAAAATTTTTGGTTGCTCTTTGTTTTTTACTTCTGATTAAAGATGACAGTTATGTTTATTTCCAGCTTCTTATTTTCATTCTTGAACTCCACTAGGATACTTTTGCTATTATTTCTGATTAGAGTCACCCTGCAGTTCACAGTGGATGTGCAGAGAACTTGCCATCACCAGCTGCTAGAATGTGATGGACTGCTGGACGACAGACTCAAGCAGCTGGATGATATCAAAAACCAACTGCAATTTGGCTATCAAGCCAGGTGATGGGTAATACTGGAGCTAGTTGGTTGGCAGCAACTGACCTTTCAAAATAAAAACAAGCGGATTCAACAAAAAATGTCAACCAGAACAAAAAAAAAAAAAGAAAATCCAAGAATTTGTTTTCATTGCAAACAATAATTTTCTAAGCTGTTGAGGAAAAATAAGACTGACTGTAACCTGAACTGCAAAGCTAAATGTCAGGTTTATTACCAATGTGCAACTCTAGCCTCTGTGGCAATGTCCATCGGCTTAATGAAAAAAGCATCTCACCTACACGTCTGTCTTTATAGACATAAAAGATGAGATTCTAACCTTAACAGAGCCACAGCTGACACATAGCTCAACCAGAATTCGACTCAGTCGCATCCAGTGAAGGTTCAAGGTTATAATGTGTGGCATCTGTGACTGACCACATTTATGGTCCAGTAACTGGCCTACAACCATGTTCTAAAGTCTATTAGAAAGCCTTTCTTGGAGAGAGTTGTTGTAGCAGCACATTAAAGCTCACTGTTCTCAAATTAAAGTGTAAAGTGAAAAGCAGCCCAAAGCCTGAAAACAAATCTCACCCTTTACCTTAAACATGAGCTGAGTTACAATTAACGCCCCTACTAGGGTTAGGGTTTGTGTTAAACTCAAAATTAAACACCAACTATAACCACTAAGCAATTTTATTTGCCTCTCATAAAAATAGCAAAACAAATTTATCTACATACACTCATGAGCAAAATCTTGCAGTTGACAGCCAGGTAGAAAAGAAGGTGAGAAAGGTGCCATGTATATTTCATGGCCCCACAACACTGAATTCTCAAACTGCAAAAACAAGCCATAAAAATTCCTGAGAGTTCATTGAAAACCTCTCTAGTTACCCTTCACCCTTACCCCCACCCCATCTCTCTCCTCCTCCCTCTTCTGCCTATCCTATTTCTGTCTATTGTCAGTACAAAGCATCACATTCAGGCCCTAGTGACTTCTCTTATAGCTGTGGTAGGCTAAACGGACAATGGTCATATGGAGACAAAAGCCAGTTTATTAGGCTGAAGAGTGACAGAGTAACAGACTGAGTGAGAGAGATGAAGGAAAAGAGGAAGACAGAGAGAAAGAGTGGCCCTCTGGGTTCCATTGTGGCTGGACTCACATCTGGTGGCCATGTGTGACCGGAGCAGCAGGGCTAATGATGGGCTTCCTGAGGCCAGCTCAATTAGGCCAGGCCTCACTGGACTCCCAGAGAGAGAGACAGAAAGAGAGATGACTATCGACATGCTGGTTTACTATTTGTGTGTGTTTGTGTATATGAGTCAATCTGCACTATATACATTCCCCTCCTGCTCCCATTTGTGTGTGTGTGTGTGTGTGCGTGTCCCTTCTCTACTGATGTGCATTTTCAGGCTTTTGTGTATGTGTAATTCCCACTGATGCACTCCTTAACACAGTCACCCTTATTTTTAAATTTTCGTCCCAATGATACCTCCCTTCAACACGCATAAAAAAGACACGCATACCCCCCCCGAGCAGGCTAAAACTAACTAACAAGCTGTAAAGCCATTAACGTTTAGAGCACTCCTTTGATGGCCAACATAAGATTTCCAACATGTTTTAAAACTACACAGGCTATAAGACAAAAAAAAAAAAAAAAAAACGGCGAGAGTTTGCAACCATGTCCTCAGGCATGTGTGCCCATGTCTGTGTGTGATGTCTGGTGTGTGTGTTACATTATGTACGAGTGAGCACCAAATCAGGTGGGCTCCTGTGACAGTCCTCTATTATTCCTGCTTTGTAAACTTCACCCCAGAAGACACAGGCTGAAAAATACCAACCTAATAAACAGCAAAGAAAAGCCTGTCTGTCTGTGTTAATAAAAGGCTTTATTGGAGAAATTTGATGCCAATTCTTCCCATAATCACGTGTTACTAGTCAGATGTGTATAATTAGTATTGCATAAGCAATCACACAAACAAGAACTAGGGTCATTTGAGGCTTTGAAAAAAAAGGACATAGGTTAATGTTTCAAACATGATGTTAGTCTGTTTCCTACATGTGGTATACACCGACAACACATGGTAAGCTCAAGAAATCTTGAGTGGTTTTGAGATTTCAGTCAATTGCTTAATTTACTGGGTAATTTTGAGTAGATGGGAATTCTGCTACTGTAGAGAGCAACACTCCTACAAGAACAAATTATTCCCAAATCGACACTATAAATTTTGCTCAAATAAGCAGTCCCCCAGATAAAATGATTAAAGACTACAACATTTCTTATGCTTTTAATAAGCACCATTTGACACAAAGAAAGGAGAGCATTATCGTGTATTAAAAGAACAGAAACCAAAGGAAATCTACCTAGCAAAAAAACCTGATTTGCCTTGCTTAACAATGGGACTCATTCTCAACCAAAATTCACCAGATCATTTGTACAGATTAGGCAGATTCTGAATGACTCATGACAGGAACATAATATAACTTTGAAAGATGTCATTTCAGGTGTCATTCTGCCCACAGTCCTATTCTAACATCATTGCCAAGTGAAATTTAAAACAAAAAGAAAATAACTGAGGTTTAGAAAGAGCACAGTACTAGATGTTGGAATTGTATACAACTACAAATACCAACCTGGTACAGTCATGAGAAAAGGAAAATTTTCACAGGATTCTATGCACTCCTGTGAAAATTTAAGCACACTTGATGATTCATTAGCATGTAAAACCACCTTAAGCAGCAACAAGTTGAAGTTATCATTTTCCAAATGACTTTATTAGTCTCTCACATCATTGTGGAGAAACTTTGGACCACTCTTCTCTACAACGTTCCTTCAGTTCATTGAGGTTTGTGGGGTTTCATTTGTGCACAGTTCTCTTAAGGTTGCACCACACATTACAAATTGGTTTAGGTCTGGTCTTTGACTGGGCACCTTGATCCTTTTCTTTTTCAGCCATTCCATTGTAGATTTGCTTGTGTATTTGGGATCATGGTCCTGCTGCATTACCCAATTTTAGCCAACCTTTAGCTTATCGGAAAGATGGCCTCACATTTAGAATATTTTGGTATACAAAGGAATTTATGGTGGTTTCAGTGACTGCAAGGTGCCCAGGTACTGTGGCTGCAAAACAAGCCCAAATCTTCGCCCCTCCAGCACTCTGCTTGACAGGCAGTATGAGGTTTTCAAGAAACATGTCACAGTGGATTATGGCCAAACATCTCCACTTTGGTCCTGGACGTTCAAAGGACACTGCTTCAGAAATCTTGTGGTTTACTCAGAAGTAACTTTCTAAACATAAGCTGTGCTGCAATGTTCTTTTTAGAGAAAAGAGCCTTTCTCCTGGCAGTCCTTCCAAACAAGCCACACTTGTTCAGTCTTTTCCTAAATGTACTCTCATAAAAATTAACATTCAACATGCTAACCTAGGCCTGCAGAGACCGAGATGTAGTTCTTTGGGTTTTGTAATTTCTCTGAGCATTGTACAGTCTGATTGTGAGATGAATTTGCTGGAAAATCACCTCCTGGGAAGATTGTAGCATTGTGTTAACACACCTGAATGCTCCAGACCACCAACTGGCCAAAACTTCTGCTTTTATAGAGGTTCTTAAACTTGGGGACACAGGACCGCAGAAAGTTCAGTGAAAGCTCTTTTTCACACGTTATGTATATTAACGGCCAAAAAGTGCTTTTTATGTGTCATTTATATAGTCTTATAAACATCAGTTCTTTTTAACCGTCTGAGAGAATGGCATTATCCATAATCTGTTTACTATTGGATAATACTCGTGCTTTTATTTTGAAAGTTTGGTCACTGCTAATCAGCTATCCCTGGACATTCAAGTCTTGTGTTTCTTTGTATTGGCTGACTTGCTGATCGGGTCTTTCTCCTCTTTCATTCAGGTGTATTGACAAAGAGTCTCTCATCATGTAGTCGGACAGAAACCAACTCCACCATATGTGACCGCAGCTGGCAACAGCCGTCTTAATTCTGCTCTCGAGACCTGCGGCAAATATAAGTGATATTACATGTTTGTCAACCTCCACAGTATCTTCAGTGGCCCTGAAAAGTATGTCTTGATAAGGTTAATAAAATTATTTACAATCTTGGTAAAACAGTACATTAAAGACTGAGCTCAACTGGTGAAGATGAACAGTCACTTGATCTTCTGCCCACATCACCTTCTCTCTCTCTCACACACTCTTTCAAACAGTAAATCAATGGTCATCAACTGCAGCGTTCGATCGCCATCTGTTTTCAGTAGTTTCTTTTGTGTGGCTTTACAGAAGGTTTCCGTGGTTACATGCTCTCCCTCTGTAGAGGGGAAGTGGTCCTTTAGCTGGAGAATCACAGGTTTCAGTCAGACCATCACTGGCTCGTGTAGGCACCATCAAAGTTGATTATCATGTGTCTAACTGACTCTGACCTTCAAAACACAGCTATCTGTATCAGTGTTGTTCAACAGGTGTCTGTCAAGTGCTGCAAGTATAATAATTGTGTAGATGAGGCAAATGCACTAAGTTAATGACATCTACTACATCTATTGTAGCATTCAAAGTGAAAAAATGGGATAAATGAGTCACGCTGTTTTATTAAAAAGCACCCCAGGTCTTGTTAGGTCATACAGATATTAAGTGTCACACAGAGAAGACATCATTTAGTTGCTATATAAGCTATATTTTTCTTGCCATTTCCTTATCATGGCAAAGTTGGCATACATCTCACGAAGAAATACTTCCCTCACAAAGTGCACCACATGAAAGTGCAGAAAGATACAACCATATGTGTTTTCTATCTTAATAAATCTACTGGTGGTGAAACTAGATTTCTCACATTAATCCACTTGTTGTTAGTTTCAGGGTCACTGCAGTCAGTCTGAGGCAGAAGAAATAACATTTTGGTTAGGTTCACACAATATATTGTTTCATTATTTAATCATAATTTTTTTCTGTTGTCAGTTTAAATGACTTACCACTGATAACCTGAATTGCTACGAAGTGCTGAAATATGGCCACAGTGCTGGTATAACAGCTTTGAGCTCTGTTAGCAGTTGTAAACAATCTGAGTGGCAAATCATGAGTCCAGACATACACAGCATTCTGAGTTACACCTGATGAAAGACAGACAGTGGGGCAAACCCAACTTCTAATTGGAAGCGAATTTAGGCATGCATTATTCTGCTGTCTTACGAGTATAATAAAATATAACCGAAGCCATTTGTCTGCCTTAAATGTCATTCCATGTGGCAATAGAAAAAGAGTGAGCATAGGTATTTAAGGAAAAAATTATATTAATTTTATGGCTCATTCTTAACCTTAGAAACAAGACTTTATAAAACCAACGGTCACACAAGCCTTACAACCAAAATTAGTTTGCTCAGTTGCAATAACTGGAGCTTACAATGAGATTGTTTTTCCAATACATAACTTACATTAACTGAAGATATTGGTCTTCATGGAAAAATGTGACTTTTATTCAAATGCCCAAGACAAATATAAACTCTACCGAAAGACCAAAAGAAAAATACATCCAGTCATTAATGCCACAAAGCAGCATAAGGTACACAAACAAACACAGTAGGAGAGCAACTTTGCTGGTCATCAAGGACAAGCTGTCCCACCTGTTACAAGGCTACAGCGGCAAACCGCTGGCACCTCTCCCCTAAGTCTCTTTTTCTGTCTCTACAGGAAATGAGCGGGCGAATAGGCAGACAGAGATAATTACAGGCCAAACAATAGCTGTCATTTCTTTCTACATCAACCTCCTAGCCCTGCCCTCCCACCAACACAACACAGTTTACTGTAATCCGTGTCCACTTGGCGGACAGAGTGCCTTCATCTGTCTATTATGTGTGCCTACCCCTCTCCTCTCTCCCTTTGCTTCGACAAAACAAAGCATGTTAACCTTGAGCTGCGAACAGCTTTCTGCTGGCGTCTGAGGAGATATTAAGAAGGTGATTAAGTGAGATTGATGGTGCTTTAATTCCCCGACAAAAATAATGGCTCTTTCCTGTTGTTTAATCTTCAATCTTCATTAAATGAGGGACACTCAAGAGAGTATGGTTTTTAGCCAAAAGAAGGCCACGCTAACAAAGGACACCATCAAGGATGGTATTTGCATGTTTAATCAAAATGAATTGTAATTGAAAGTCCAAAGGAGGGTTTGGGAATGCAGCAAATGGGAGCCTGAAAAAAAGTTTAAACATTTGATGTTAATTCTTGATTTCTTTTTTCGTTTTTTTTTTTTATACTTTAGAGCATTTACTGCAATTTAGCCACAGGGTAATTAGAGCACAATAGTAAATCTCTCATTCACATATTACTGTTGGAATTTTTATTTTTTGCCTATAATTTAGACAGACTTATGGATTTTGCTTGCTTCAGTGACCTTGGAGCCTGGCAAACAGTATCAAAAAGAGTTCTTTAAAAAAAAAATGAAGAAAAAGTTTCTTTTTCTTGACTTGGACAAAAGTTATATTTTAGAAAATAGAAAGTTGTCAAATAACAAAAGAAATTTACATTTTCCCTGGAAGGTTCTGGACAGGTTTCAGAGTACTTAGAGGTTTACATGCTGTTACGTGAAATGACCTATAACCTCCCCAATGCAGCGAGATTCTCTTCTTGTGTAAAACAAAAACAACAGCACAGGTTCAGTTCATTCTTTTTTGGTGGATGGATTGTCCTTGAGCAAACAAATGAACCCCTATCATTTTCCAGAGGCACTGTTTCAAATTTGACCCTGCGCACTGACCTCCCGGTGGCGAGCGTCTAGTGAATATAATATTCTTCCTTTCGGGTGATCAATTCCCCAAAAAAGGCCAACAGATGCAGCCTCAGTTTTTTTCTCCTACGTGGAGGTCAGAACACAGGGTCAGCTGAAGAGCCGCACTTTCTCAGCAGATAAGGATTCAGTGTCTTGCTCAAGGACACTTCAGCAGGAAGAATGCATGGCGTGATTCCTTCAGTTCAAGAACAGAGTCCTCGCTCAATACAACCCCCTGCTGCTCTCAAAGAATCTGAATGAATAATCTGAATTCAATATTTAAGAACTTAGTAAACAAGCTTAACAAATGCTATTAATCAGATACAAGGTCTTACATTTAGGATGGATGCTAAAGGTCATTTAAATGAAGAATGAATGAAAAGAAAGTTTCCCTGAAATTTAAATAACAGAATAAATCCTTTCCAAGAGCTTGAGGTTTCAGAGAATACAGGCTTTATGTCTACATAAAAAAGCGATGTAAATATGTTCAACATTTAAAAGGGAATGTGCACAGAGCCTCAACACAGCTACAGAAAGAAATTAAGAGGCTGTAATGGACAGATCAATCTCAATGTGAAACGATGGTAAACACTGTTAAGTTAACCACATTACAGAAAAATTGGTCAAAATGGCTGTTGACTTCTGTTTTGCGTTCTTTTCTATATTTTTTCTTTCAGTGACTTTCACCCAGTTTTGTGTGGTGGCTTAATGATTGACTGCAAATAGATGGACTGTCAAACAGTACATGCAGATGAAAGGGGTCCCGCCGTGTCGCGCCGACATTTTGACACCATATCTGTGCATGTTTAAGCAAGCCAGTTTGCCTCCGTGCGTGGGTGTGCGTGTGTTTGTGCATAAATACACGTGATGAATTGACTTCGGATTTGTCTATAACCGTCCCTCTGTACAATAGTGGCTATAGCTGCCACAGAAACAATCCTTTTAATCTACTGCATCTTTTGCGGCATCTCAGTCTGATGTCCAACTGCACAAAGAAAGGTTAGGGAGGGCTCAGCTTGGGTGGGTGGAACAAACAACTGGGATGTGCTGTCTCTCTTCCTCTAACCCTTCCTCCCTCTCAGTGGCTTCAAGGTCTGCTTTGGCGTGGAGTTACAGTTAGTTTACTCACCATCAAAGCAAACCCAAACTTCTAAGTTCTCTAATAGAGTTATGTGTGTATATGCTCCATGTTTCGGTGTAGGAGAAAATGAATGATTGGGGCATTTTTTTTTTTGCAACTTCCGAGCAAATGAACTGCACCAGGAGAAAGTAAACCAACTCGCTTAAAAACTCCATCATATTCGTCATTCTCACTTCTTTAGTCTGTTTCTTCTTCATCTATTTTCTATTTATCACTTGCCCTGTCATATCTGCAGTCTACACACACACACACACACACACACACACACACACTACCAGCTGCAAGTTTGAACATTTAATAATCATTTCTGCCTTTAAATCATTCCCAGCACTAAACCCATGCCTACAAAATAGTGCCCAATCTAGCTCATCCTCCTGAGTTCAATGCAGTTTATCAGCAAGAGATTTTTTTTTTTTTTTGGAGGGGGGGTACAAGCAAAGAGAGAAAAAAAGAATTAAAGGAGAATAGAGCAAGAGGACAAGGAAGGAGGAGGGAAGGGGTCAGTGGAGGTAGAGGAGAAGACATGAATGCAATCCCTGTTCCTTCCCACTGTCTCAAACAAGGCCTGGGTAAACAGGAAGTACAGCTGCGTGCTCTGTCCCTGTGACTCTGCTTTTTACCTCCCTCCTCAGCCTGTCCAAAAATACACAGCATTCCTGTTAGAACACAATTACGTTTCCTTATCTGATAGTCTTAACTTGTGAATATAAGAATGCATGATAAAGAATAAAACTAAAAGCAAATACAAATAACAAAGGTCTTGCTGAATATCTCATTGCCTTCTCGTCACATGGTGAGGAGTCATGATAGTTGGCAATCTGGACACGCAGTTCCCCTTGGTGGGCCCTAATCCCCCTATTTCTTTAAGAGAGAGAGGGAGTAGAGAGGAGGAGAAAGGAGGCATTGTGGCTCGAGACAGTGCAGTAAAAAGAGGAGCGTACAGTACCAAATTGAGGTCGCAGCAAGACAATGGCTGCCCTTCACTGGCTCATTCACACACGATCTCCACACAGCTCTATCAAACGCCTCTTTCTTTTCTTCTTCCCCTCCTCTGTTCTGTTCTTTCTCTTTCTTTCTCTCACGTCCGCCTTTCTTCTCCTCATCACAGAGGGATGGGGGATAATGAAAGCCGGCTCACCCAGGCTGTTCTGGGGCCCGTTGCAGAGAAGAGAACCCCTCTCTCCCTCTCCTGCTCTTGTCAACGGGTACCATCTCATCTTCTCGTTTGAATGCCTTACACCAACTACATCCACAGCCTTTGTTTTTGATGAAGAATGTATAGTTCAGTGTGAATTTTTTTTTTTTTAAGAATAGGTCCCTTATTGTTCCCAGGATGCATTAAAATATCTGAAAACATGGCCAAATCACACCTTAAAACCCATTCTGATTTTTGTTTTGTGCCTTAATAGAAGATTGCATTGACATCTGCAAGGGGAGCACAAATTGTGTTTGTGGGCCAAAACAAAAGCAGTCTTTTCAGGCAGATACTGCCAAATACGTAAAACCCACCAAAATGTTTGCTTTAGGGCCTTCTTCATCTCCCATGGCTTATGATGGTGGTTGCGAGCACAGGGATGAGGGTGACAGAAGTGAAACAGTGAAGGGAGTGTAAAATTTGTGGTAAAACAAGTTCATACTCTGTGCCATCACTTACTTTAGTTTTCATTAATCATTTAATCTTCTCATTTTCTTCTTTTTCATTACATGGTTTTAGTGTTTGAAATTGTTTGTACCCATATTCAGGGCCAACTGTGGTCAGCTTTGATTTTGAATTGATTAAAACATTTCCTAAAACTATCTTGCAAATTAAATAATCATTACTTGAAAGTTCTCTTCAACTCTACCTATTTCTATTGTGTCTTCTGGAGTTGCACTCATTCATTAAGAATGCAGTGTCTAGAGTGGGCGTGTTGAAGAATTTCCTGGTTTGTAGTAGTAAATTATGGGTTCTGGCTAAAATAGTATGCACTAGATGATAAACTTTCAAGTTTATCCATTAAAAAAATAGGTGCCTCAATTGTTTTCTGGTTCTCCCAATTTTGGGGTGAGTGATATTTCATTCCTTGTACTTACATCACTTGACTTGAAGAAAAGGATCCACACTGAAATAAGCAGTCAACTCATACAACAGTAACTATTACACAATACACAAATCTTATCATTTTCTTATCTGCTTTTCTAACTTAGGGCTAACTTGGGTACTGGAGCCTATCCCAGATGCCATAGGCCCTCTGGACAGGTCCCCATTCCCTCACAGAGCCAATTTAGAAACATCAGTTAACCTAGCACGCATGTCTTTGCCCTTTGGGAGGAAGTTTGAGGAGAAGTTGAAGAAGATTCATGCAGGCACAGCGCAAACATGCAAACTCCACACAAAAAGGCCCCTGCAAACAGAATGCTTTGAACCTCGAACCTTGTTTCTGTAAGGTAACAGTTCCAATCACATACACTACCCCCTGCCCCGTAGGTATATCAAGTTATAATTTTTTTTTTTTTTTTTTGCAGGACCATGTCTCTTTTACACCCTGACCCAGCAAGGACATAAATGTCGAATTCACTAACTCACATATTCTATGGATTGCTTGTAAAAAGAAAAGACCATGAACAGTAAAATATGTTCACTTTCTTCCAATGAATGGATTCATGGAATTCACACGAAAACAACAATCTGTGAATGAGTCTGCACAGAAACAAGTTAACAAGTGAAGAGGGCAAAAGCACCTTCAGGCTACTTGGGACACAAAGGCAGATCCTCAAACCTAATTTGGCTTGGCAAACCTAATCGTTCAAAATTGATCGAATACAGATCTATTGGAGGCCTTTATCCAGTTTGCTGCAAGACAAGGGGGAAACAGGGATTGGCATTGTTATTTAAACCACAGAAAACTTGTCTTTTAGACATGTTTAAGTAGAAGGACACAGATTGCCTGCAGGGTTGAGCGCGTGATGTCGTTAAGGTGGCCATTATTGCGCTCATGTTCTTTTGATGGTCAAGCGCTCTTCAGTGGAAAGCAGTCATATCTCATCCAACACAAACAGTTTACAGTTAAACCTGTACAAACGCACAAACAAGAGCCAATAGAGAGAAACCTTCAGATGGATTCTGAAATTTACTTTGGGATTAATAAAGTATCTATCTATCTATCTAGATGAGCATACGCTGTGTGACTCTCAGGCACATATCACTCCTGAAGGCTGGAGGGGACGACATGTGTGAGACAATAGTTAGGTCAGAGTGTAGACAGTGAATAAGTAATAAGTGATTATGCAGGACTCCATTATGAGGCTGGGGTTAGAGGTCTCAACTTACTGGCTTTCTGTTATACTTTTCCATAGCATTTGACTGAAAATTTGATTTTTATTTGTAGTAAAGTCAAAAGGGAGTAAACACACAGAAACACACACATTCCTTGTCTGGATGGCCATACATTATAACCATATTGTCTACATTCTGTTATCACTTACAGTTCAGATGAAGCAAGCCCACACTTTAATTTCACCAGGGGAAGTTCCACAGGAGTGAAGTGTTTACAGTCCAAGACAAATTCTCATGTAGCTCAAAACAATAGCACAGATTTGCCTCAAAGGGCTTTACAATGTGCACAATGGCCTCAATTTTCAGACGCTCTTGTCAAGTTTGTCAAAGTCAGTCTTGCTCACCCTTGCAACTTTCTATCTTAAATTTTATGGCATTAATCACATTTTAATGTACACTTAAGTTAAACTGAATAGTTAGCTAGGCTTAGGAACTGAAGGGACTTAGGTTTGTACTGGATAATACAAACTTTCATAATGTGACACACATGTTGCAGAGCTACTTTTGCTAATGTACCACTGCAGATTTTAAATCCACTTCTTCATGTGACCCAGAGATGTATTCTGAACAATCCATGTTTCTTTCCATGACTAAGTGACCAGGATGGACAGAATTAGAAATAAGTACATCAGGAGGCCAGCTCAGGTTGAGCGTTTGGAAACAAAGTCAGAGGTGCATGGCTGAGATGGGTTGGACATATGCAGAGTAGGGATAGTAGATATACAAGGGATGGATAGATGGATAGATAGATATACTTTATTGATCCCAAACTGGGAAATTGTAGTGTAGCAGCAGCATTACACACAGAGACAATAATAAAAATAACAATAAAAAAAACGGAGCTGGCAGGCAGGAGGAGAGAGAGGCAGGAGGAGAAGAGGAAGACCACAGAGAAGGATCATGCATGTAGTGATGTAGTGAAGGAGGACATGCAGAGGGTTGGTGTGACTGAAGAGGGTGCAAGGGAAAGGGTGAGATGGAGGCAGATTATCTGCTCTGGTGAGCCCAAAAGAAAGCACAGGGGAGAAGGAAGAGGAGGAGGAGATGACAAAGAAGACGAAAAATACAAGGAAGAAGATGATAATGAAAAAGAAGAACTTCACTGATTCCAATGGATAAAAACAGACTCCTGATTAAGAGCAAAGCTAGAAGCTTGAATCTATGGAAGGGTGCCTGCTAACAATGTGTATAGATAGATAATACTTTATTCATCCCAGGCTGGTAAATTCCTGCGTTACAGCAGCAATTAAACAACAACAT
The DNA here is from genome assembly GCA_015106775.1 of Etroplus canarensis. Classification (NCBI taxonomy): domain Eukaryota; kingdom Metazoa; phylum Chordata; class Actinopteri; order Cichliformes; family Cichlidae; genus Etroplus; species Etroplus canarensis. The sequence goes on along the minus strand of VUQH01088963.1, from coordinate 20,549 downwards.
GCTTAAACCAACTGACAAAAGCTATTTAATGCATCTAAATCAGGCAAAGCACACCAAAATGTTGCAACATTTAATCAACTAGGACACTGGGACACTAACACTCTGCGCATTATCTACACAAGCCCTAACATGATTATTATAGAAGCATAAAAAAATGCACTTTTCCAAAAATTGACTTTCTTCAGTACTTTTATTAATGAATAAATACTTTATTAACTTTAATGTCATAGTTATGAGCACCAATTCACTGGTAGTGATTTTCTTTTTGAACACAGATTAATTTTGCTGCCACATATTAAGTCATCAACAGGCACCTCTTGCTGTGTTATACTTTCATGAATGAGAAAGGCTTTTTATTCTTAATGGTAGCATAACAAATTAACAAAACTCACTTTTAAAGTCACTTGGTTGTGAAGCAATTTGAAGGCTGGTATTAAATGGTAGAAACAGTCACTGGAGTTTGGATTATCTTATGATCACAGGATTGCCATTTTGTGTTGCAGCTTATACAGGGCATATAAATTTGGATTGTCAGAAAGAAAACAGGCTGAACAGAAAACTGTTAACTTGGAGGACATAACACACAACAGGTGATCAGGAAGGCATGGTACTAATGGAACTGATTGTGGCTGTAGTTAGAGAGGTGACACTCAGTGGCCCTCAGGGAGCAGACAGTGGGCTTGACCTTCCAATCTTACATACACCACAGCCACTCTTATGCTGTAATTACCTGTCACACTCTGAGCATGTGTATATGCGTGTTTTGGAGAAAGGGGTGTGGTAGAAAATAACACCTGCACTTGACCCTACATGCAACCCAACCCTGTGTTTGGCAAAAATGACATGGAAAAAGAAACACCACTGACAAGCACATCTACCTGAGACCCTGACTCCCCTGGTCCTCTCCTTTTCTGGTTCCCAGTAATTACCTGTGGGCCTATGGAGGGGTGGGGACTATTGTGTGCTGCCAGCGTAGCACTCAGGGAGATGTGGGATTGATGCACACTCAGCGACCTCTCTGATTGGGGTTAACAGCAGCCTCATTTGCATTAGGAGATGGGGCTTTCATTAGCTACAGTAGCAAGATATCAGGTGAAGAACACACACACACACCTGAATACATGACCACACACAAAACATTAAATTGCACAAAAACACAAATGGACAGGACATATCATTTAATCTTTTATAAACTCTCTTATTTGTATGTGTGTTTTAGTCATGATAGCTAAACTTTTACAGAACAAAGTATCCACAAAATCTGAATCCATAAATACACTTTTTTCTGTTGAAGGATCATAAGTCCAGATAGGTACACTGGTCACTGGAGAAGCCTGTATTCCTGAACTGGAGAAAAGTGCAGAAAAATGTCACTTGTTTGTTCTACCTCAAAAGTGGTTTACAGGATGAAGAACAAAGTATTAATGGACATTATGAAAGCCTGTCAAATTGCACTAAATAATTACAGATTACAGTCCCTACCTACAGTATATATCGATATTGTTTGATTAGGGGTGGATATACGCTCTAGATAAGTAGTTTAAATTGGCCAGGTGATTATGAGACTATGTAGCCACACACAACCCGGGTTGTGGACTTGCATTTCTTGGTTTTAACATTGTCATCACCATCTTGGCTGTATGATCCCAGAAGTGACCGTATTTGGATGAGAGGATGAATTATTATGTTACCACCTAACACTAATAAGTTTGTTTTGCAAGGTAAATACATACATGTATGCATGCACTGAATCCATCAACACAGGTACCTGCTAATTAGTGCTAAGTAGTATTCATTTAGTGCACTAACACAAACCAAAACATCAGGGACCTACTAGCTCATCTGGTTCAAGATCCATCGCAACCAAGTAGAGATATCTACCAAAAGTCATAAAAGCCTAAAAACATGTGAACACATCAGTGTGTCATAAGTACTGATCATATGACTGATGTTACCATAATGGTGACAGAAAGGCCCCAACCACACCTTCCAAATGCAGGAAGCTATACAATAGGACCAATTCTAGATCATCACCATCTATCATGATATAAGTGGTAGGCAACATATGTGGTAAAGTGCTATTTAAAGCTATCACAATGCTATTAGCAGGAGGTCTACCATCCAAAAGAAGCGAACCATTGAAAAGCTGCCAGCATAACAGGAACAGCAAATACAGGAATTGAGTCAGTAGAACACTGCTAACTGGCCTTCGAGTTTTCAAATTGTGAAAACAGGAAGTTATGCTGGTCATGTTGGTGAACCAGGTTATTGCTTTACTTTCACCCACCAAGACCCGATGCAATGTCTGCACCACAGCCCTAGTTTTTGAGTGGTCAAAATCTAGCTTAAAATATTATCGTGCCATAAACAAACTCAATGATTCCACTTACGTACATATGGCGGAAGGCAAAACACACACACACTTATTTTATGAGTATTACAATCCAGATGAATACTCCTAGGAGTACGTGCACATTTTATTACACTGGAAAAATACTCTTTGAAATGTAGCAATTGTTGTGAATTGTGGACAGACAGATGAACACCTCACCAAAAGCATCAACTCAGCAGTCCTTTGAGTGGAGCTAAGAAAAGACTACTATTTTACTCACCAAAATTGGAGCACAGTCTTCTTGGACTGTATGCAGGTACAATTAGGCCACACAGCATACTTATTTTTTGGCATATAAGTGAAATAAAAGCGCAAAATGGAACCAACACCACAAACAGACAGCAAGCAGCAACTGCATTAATCAAAGCAGTCACACCCCCTATATTCTACAACTCTAAGACTTTATCAAACCTAAATGAAGTAAGAAATTACCTTAGAACACAAAACATTTTTTGTAGTTGGCTATAAATGTCATGGTCTTGTGTTTTTGTAGTTGGAGTATATTTTGCATTCTTTCAGGGTTTTTGGAGATTCTTGTAGTTATGATCTATATTGTTTCCTTGTTTATTTATGCTTACTGGAGCCTTGCCTTATTTTTATTATTGTATTTGTTTCTTTCATACTCTTTGGAGCCTTCATATGTTGCTATTTAGTTCCCCAGATGTCTTCCTTCTGTGTTCCTGTCTTTCGTCAAGTTTAGTCCTGTGTCATGTTCACTGAAGTTCTCTAGTTCCTGTTTTACATTGTAACCAGCCTGGCCTTGTGCTTTATGTTTATTTTTACTTCCTGCCCTTGACTGTTGCCACCTGTGCTCCTCTACCTCCTGTTTCATGTTTGCTTGTTAGTCTGTGTCTATTTATACCCTGTCTCTCTTCAGTTCTGTGTTACGTTGTAGATGTTAACTCCTGCCCATGTGCTTTGGACTTTTCACTTTTGGTGGCTGAATAAAGACTTTCTAGTTAATCTGCCTGTCTCCAGAGTTTGCATTTTGGGTCCACACCTCTGCGCTCTCACATGGAAACCCTGACAATAAACATTTTTTTTCTGCTAAAACAGGAGTCTTTAGGGATTGACTCACTTTTGGAACAGAGCTCCCCTCAGCCTTGACTTTGTTTTTCAGCCCAAAGGTTGCTGCTTGGTTGTTTTAGGTCTTTAATTCAAGATATAAATTAAGTTTAGTCAAAATACATGTTGTTGGGGTAAAAAAGATCACTGATAACAATAGATATGACAGCTTCTGCATTTATATATTCAAAAAATGAGCTTGGCCCAATTTGTGCTGATTACCTTATAAGAATGGTGATGAGCTAATAATTGTTGATGTCAAAACTTTTCAAAGATCATGCTTCTCACTAATGAAAACTGTTGTACACAGATTAGGTATATGATCCACTTTAAACTGGATAAATAGACGACTCAGTCAGGACTCATATTTCATCCTCATAGTGCATATTGGCATACCTACACCAACAAAGGCTGATGTGTTAACATAAAAACTGCTGCTTCGCTACAGACTCAATGCAAAATAACACGAACAAATAGGTAGATGGGCTCTTCTGACAAGCCAACACGCAATAGCGCAGTGTCCAGCAGTGTGTGGTACTTTTTACACATTCAGCACCCAAAAGGCAACACTGAAATTTATCCGAAATTTACTTTTTCACAACATAGTTGTCCAGGATCTGTAGAAGACTAAGAAAGTCAAAACGGAGATTCTTGGAGAAGGTTTTGGCAATGACATACTTAGCCATGTGCAGAATATTACTCTATATTACCTCCCAGCACCATTTAGCAGAAGCAAATCCTGCAGCACCCCTGAGACAAACAAGCCAGAACACGCTGTTTTTTTTTTTTTTACCTTTACCAGAATGGGCTCTTGCAGGTTTTGTTCTGGCACTGATAATAGCTGATATTCTGGCAACACTAAGGTGTCCTTTCTTGAACTGGAAAATGCTTGATTTACCATTTTAAAAAAGAAATTTCTTCATAACACTAAGTGATACAAACATTTGCATGCACAGAAAAGGCATCACAGATAATATACAACAATAAACAACTGAGGATAGCTCAGTGTAAATCAGAAAAAAATAAAGTCGCAATGCAAAGTGGACACTTTCCTCAGTGACACCTACAAATGCTCACACACAGTCACACACTCTGTCCTGCGCTGTCATGTATAATTCAGTGTGTGGCCGGGTGGGCAGATGCCTCATCCCCAGGGGGTCCCATCATGCCTTCACTGGGATGAAACATTTAACAGCACAGGACAAAATGGAACAAGCTCAATGAAGAAACAGGAAAGATTTTAGGAAGAACACACTCAGAACAGTCCTATGCATGTACATCACAATTATAGGCATTATATGGTTTCTAAAGATTTAAAGGAAATTCTACTATAAGTAAATGTTTCAAAGCTTAGACGGGTATGTCAAGACTATATTTGAAAGGTGTGAGTTTTTTAAAAATATTATGAACTGAATTGTCAAAAATTTCCCAAATTACTATTGAAACTACAAGTTTCTGTGAAATCACAAAGTATCAACATCAAAGACAGAAATGTGTAAAGGCAGTGTGTTACAGTGCTCATGAGGTCACTGCATGCCTGAAATTAAACAATACAAAAAAGAATGTTAAATGTTATGCAATTTCCCCCCCTGAAATTATTAAAGTATTGATTCTAAAAAAAGTAAATATTCATGTTGTATATGCATGTATAGTTAAAATGATTATTTACTCATTCAAGTGACCTCTTCCACATTTTTTTCACCCTATCTAACACTGAAAATTAAGTATGATTAAAGTAATGGGGTCAATTTCATGAGCAATTCATCTTTTGAGATATACAAGTCTGATAACATGCCTAAGGTTTAGCAACTATGCAACCAAACTTTCTCTAAAATCCTGATGTGTTCACATTCTGTAAAATACTGCCATTTTGTCAGAGGTCATGGCTGTAACAGAGATAGGAACAATGAGCTCTGAAGCAAAGTTGGAAGGAGAGATGACAGTTTTGTTTGAAACATCAAAAGCCCAAAGTTCACGTAAAGAAAAAAGTTAGTGTGGCGGTGCAAATCAAGTATATAAACCCAGACCACAGTTTATGTCCAGTTTGGAAGCTTTGTGTTCATTAATTCTTTAGTTTTCACTTGGGTTTTAATTTCACTTTCAGACACTATTTAGATTTAGGTTTGGGTTCACATATCCTTTGACAACACTAACTCTGTATGTTGAAAAATTATACTTAAGAGAACCTAGTGAGTTTAAATGTGACACCAAAGGGGTCCTAATCAAGCTTGTTAAGATGAGCTGGGACTGAGACTGGTCACTCCTAACTGACCAAATCATGGTATTCAGGATAGCCTGACTCATGACTTCAAAACTTTACTGCACACACACACTGTAACAGACACACAGAGAGATAAATTTGAAAAAGGGCTGTCAGAAACACAGCTTCTCCTTCTAAGGCAGTGACACTTGGAGAAAACAAATAGCCACTTGGCTGCAAACACAGACTAGTGGGTTGTTAAGTGAGCAGCAGCACAGCTGTAAAAGTGTTTTTACAGCAGTCTAAGTGAATATTGGTAGAGAAACAATATGGTTGCATACTATCAATATCATATTCCATGTCTGGCATATAAGGGTACAAAGAAGCGGAAGCTGTACATGAGCGTGAATGTGTACCAGTGCTTGATGGAGCAAAGATGAAGACGCTCTGTAAGTGTGAGCAGATGCTGGTGCTTTGGATGTGTGTGTGTGTGTGTGTGTGTGTGTGAGAGAGAGAGAGAGAGAAAGAGACAACCTAAGAAGACCTGGAGTGAGGCCAGACAGCTATAGACTGTGCATATTAATGTGTTGTAACCTTGACACAGAAGGAGCTGCTGTTGCTAGAGAGGAGCCTCCTCTGATGACATCATGTAAGACAGGAACTCCTACCTGATCTAACCAACTTAGGCATACCGCTCATTACAACTCCTGTCTCTCCCCCTTCTCTTTCTATACTCTAAGTATTTTCTTCAGCCCCTGCTCCCATTTTTTTCATTGCATCTTCTTCAACCTTCTCAGAATATAATCTTTGCAACATCCTTCTATGTCCAATTCTTTTTTGCCCCTCTCCACCCATTCTTAATGCTGCTGTTCCGTTTGTCGCCCAATTCTTATCACACACATTCCAATAGTACCTCCTCACACCAGTGTCTCATCTTTCTCCCTGGCCACCTCCTCCAGTTTTTTTTTTTTTTTTTTTTTTTTTTGGGGGGGGGTTTCAGGCCAC
>VUQH01088963.1:0-13867 GCA_015106775.1 Etroplus canarensis | reverse complement strand
CTCTTCTTTCTCCCCCCCCCCCCCCCCCCGTTTTTTTTTTTTTTTGTTTTTTTTTTGGGGGGGGGCTTCAAGCCACCCAAGAGATGCCATTTCTGTGTCCTGGGTCTGCCACAGGGCCTACTTCCAGTAGGCTATACCCAATATATCTCACCTAGGAGGCATTCAGGACATCGGATATCTGAACCACCTCAACTTGCTCCTTTCAATGTGGAGGAGCCGCTCTACTCTAATCCCCTCCTAAATGACTGAGCTCCTGATCCTATCTCTAAGGGAGAGCCAAAACATCCCCCAGAGGAAGCTCTTTTCCACCACTTATATTGGCAATCTCATTCTTTCGGTCACTACCAAGAGTTCATGACCAAAGGTAAGGGTAGGAATGTCAATCGACTGGTAAATACCAAGCTTTGCTTTCACACTCAGCTTCTTTGTTCACCACAACAAACCAGTAACAATCCATCTGTCTATCTTTGTCCTCAATTCAATTGTAATCCACCGTCATCCGATCTATTTTTTTCCCCATCTTCCACCTCAGCTCTCTTTCCTCTAAACCATCCCATCTCGTCACATTCCTTCACTCCTTCAGCATTTTTATTTGCCTTGCATCATCTTCTCTCCTCCTTTCTTGTATTCAGTCATCTCCTGTACTCATCACCCTCACTTACCAACACTTTTCTTACAATTCTATCTTTCACCTAACCTTGTCTTCTCAATCCCCATTTCTGCCAAATATCCCCTCACTCTTTTTATACTTTCAACCCCCTCCATCACATCACTTTCTCTAACTTTGTCTCCTCAAAATGTATCCCATCAACCCATATGATGCACTCTGCCCTTCTCGTTCCATCTTCCATCTGTTGATATCCAGCTCTTGTTGATTCTTTCATAGACCACTTTCTCTTGTTCTGTTGTCTTTCTTCTAATTTTCTACAACTTCCTTCTTCCCCATATCACACCTGTCCTGCCCTAGTTGCACATCTTCACTCTAACTGAACCAGATCTCATCCTCTTTTTCCTTTACCCCATGTTCTTCAGCTTGTCCTCTTTTTTTTATTCCTTCATTTCTTTCAACTTTGTCCACTCCCACCAAACCTCATACCACCTTACTGCCCCCTCTCCTCTGCCTCTGTGGATCATTATTGCCATTGTCCATCATTCTTTCTCCCTCCTTTGTGACTGTATACAATTCTGGCTGCACTACTGAACTCTTTTCCTCCCTTTCTGTCTCACTGTGTTTCCATTCTCTTGCTCTCCTTCTCCTCCACCCCCTTTTCTCTCTCTCTCTCTTTCTCTGTCTCCCTCTTTCAGCTCACTGCCAGGCTACCACAGCCCAAACTGTTCAGCTGCAACTGTTCCAAGCCCAATAATTACAGCTTGTCAGAAAGAATTAATTTTCTCATTTCTCATAAAGACGTGTAAAAAATTACCATGTTATTATAACGCTGCCACTCTCTTGAGGCACCAACGAAAACCAAATTTAATTTCGGAAATTCTTCCCTCGCACATTAAATTAAACACATAAATAAGAGTTTAGGAATTGGGGGGAGGATGTTGGGCGGGGGGAGCATATGTTCGTTAGGCCAGCCCCAGCACTGGGTAATGGCCGTCGTAATGTTTTGATGGGCCCGGCTATTGGTAAGCACCAATACATTTGCATGATCACCATCGCGGCAGGCAAGCAAGCTGCCAATTAGCTCTCATACAGCTCTGGACAGTGCTGGGAGAAAGAGAGAAAGGACAGGAGATCTGTTTGGCATAAGAAATACACAGCAAGATATGGAACAGAGCTAATTAACAACCATGTATGGAGAAAAGCAGATTTACAGCAGGGAGATGCTCTAAGGGATGTGTGGCTTTTCATGGAGGATAATATCTGTTTCCATATACATTAAGGAAAGCAGAGCAAGATCCAAGAGACTATCCATGGAGATGTGATAAAATATATTTAAAAATACTTGGCCTTTATATTTTCCAGTTAAAATTCCAAAAGTACTGTCTTTATTTTTTTTTAATTTGGTTTGTGGTCATATTAATACCTATTCACAGTCACTGTATACGACACTGTGTATAATTTTTTTTTTCCTTCTTTCAGCTGTTCCTTTAAGGGGTCACCACAGCAGACTCATCTGCCTTCATCTCACCCTATTCCTTGCATCCTCTTCTGTCACACCAACCATCTTTGTGTTTTCCTTTACTATATCCATGAGCCTTCGCTGTGGCCTCTTTTCCTTGTACCTAGTAGTTCCAACTATATCCACTATCCTTCCTCTGCATATGTCCAAACCATCTCAACCTTGCCTCTCTGACTTTGCTTCTAAGTATATAACACTGTGTATATATTTTATATAATACTGTAAAGGTTTTACATAAAACATGGATATAGCTTCTGTATCCCAAAACAATGTGAAAACAATGTTGAAATGCCTTATACCTGCATTCTTTCTAATAGCAGGTAAAGGTAGACTCATCTGGTTGCAAAAGAAGTCCAGTTATACAGAAATGCATGGTAAAATGACCCTGATTCTGACATGATTTATGACCCTAGTAAATGCTTTACTAGTTTTGGATCTTATTTCATACAAAAGGGTGTTTGTTTTACTAAATATGGTGATATTTAGTCAGAAAGAATGCTAAAGCAGAGTATGATTTAAGGAGAAGGTCTAGCTTGTGACTGACAAGCTTTACTGTGATGAGCATACAGTGTCCATCAGTTTACAGGTCAGGCCCACCCCTCACTTTTCATGTCCTATTTAAAAATAGCAAGACGCCAACAGCAAAAACTGAGGCTTCACAATCTTAAAAGTCCAAAGAATCTGGAACTAACTAACAAGCCTATCTTAATACTGAGTAAAGGATGGTAGCTAATTTTCCCCTCCATAACAACTGTGCAGAAATTAATCTTTTTCTTACAACTTTTATGTTTTATTAGGTTTAGGTTAGGCTTAAAGTTTGTATTATTAGGGATATTTTTGGCTATTCATCACAGCTGGGTGCAGATACAGAGACTTTTCAAGCAGAGTCTCCCCCTATGCAGCTTGTCTCCATTAGCTGTAAAGAAGATAGGTAGACCTTGCATGCCTTGAAGGCAAGAAGCCCACGTGCACAGATCCAGGAGTGCTTTGCTCCACACACTGCAAACAAAGTTACGGGACTGAAAGAAACACACACAATGCACAGATCTTGACAGGTCCGTGAACTCATTCATTCTTACCATTTTATCACTGGTCGAGTCAACTGTTCACTGCTCTAAGGCTATCAGGATATGCCCCAGTGTTCCCACTGAGCAGTTCACCACTGATGACCACATAAGCTCAAGAAATATGACTTCAAAATACTTCTATATCAAGTACAGGAATTTTTTCAGCCTTCCAAACAACAAAAAAAATTAAAATTTTTGATGACAGTAATTTATTACTTTTGGTATCATTTGCCAAAGTTATTTACCCAGCTGTCTCATTCTCCAGTACATTACAAGGCTTCAATATCTGACAGTGTATGGTAGGCCAAAAGGAACAAAATCCAAGGAACAGGCAAATGCAGGGACAAGTACTACTGTGTGGCAGCTCTCATCTGAGTTTTCTGAGTTATTTACTGATGACAATTCAAACATTGTTGGGTGCTTAGAAAATACAGAAGTCGAATACTAAAAGCGTGAAGTCAGACGTTATAAAAGTGTGATGAAACTGATGTAGAACACCAGCTCCTCTCACTCTAATGGGAAACCCCCACAGTGGCACAAACTCACTCAAGCACAGATGAACGAGGTGTCCCCTCCAACTCCCCAGCACAGTGAAGACGGGGACTTTCCCTGCCTGCAGCACAGCACACATTCATATACACAACACATTCCCATGTGTGCACACAGAAAAAGGTCATCCCTGGTTGAAACACATGCAGTAGACAGAGTCACGGCTGATCTGACAAGGCCGCAAAAAACATTTTTACATCCATACAAATACACAAAACACTACCACACACATATAAACACACACAGAGTGCACGGTCATTCTAACCAGTGCAAGCTAAATCTCCTCAACAGAGCAGCGATGGGGCCACAATCTGTGATCATGACACTGCCTTTGACATGCACTGTCTAGACTTCCACTCACACATAAATGCATGCAAGCAGACACGCACGTACACACAAACACACAAAAAGGAAGCAAACACTACCACTCTATTTCATGGTCATTTTTCTTGTATCTGGTTTTGTTATCGCCATCCTTTTCTGACTCCAGGGCGTGTGCACTACACAGCTCTATCCACTGTGATGTGCCCCAACATTTATAGAAATTCAAAGTCAAATTTAGTTTTGACAAAGTTTTGTAATGAGAAGTCAAAGTTCCCAAGAAAGAGATGCACAAGTATTAGTTTGGCTGCTGGTAAACTAGACTGTGGAGATGTTTGGTGCGTGCAGCTTCTGGTTAAGTTCTAGTTAAAGAGAAACTCCATGCTACAGTAAACTACATCACTTCCCTTTAAATTTAAAAATGAACAAGTGGTTAAAGGAACTGTTTTCAGGTACAATGTATCTTTTATCTGGAATAAACTAAAACATGCTTGCAAGTTGCATTCTTTCATACCCCTTGGATACTTTGGAACTTTGTAAGACATTTGTTAACTGTTGCTCATACTTCCTGCTATTATCTGTGTTGTGTATATGCTGATTGTCGCTTTCGAATGGTAGATTATGTATGTTTAAAGCTCACGGCTCTCTGAGGGGGAAAAACCTCAGCCTTGAGAACACTTTCTGATTAAATAAAGTTCAAAATTAGTCCTCATAAAGACAACATTGAATCTCTTTATTTTACAAGTTCATTTATTTATTAAATTAAGTTTGACAGTGGAATATTAATACATTTTACTTGTAGATTTTATATAAAAGATGGATGAAGTCCTAATGCCGTGACCACTTTGCAAGCCTCATTTTCAATCTCTCAGCTTGACTGTCACAATATTATTTTTGTGTTTGTGCAGCATCCAGATGTGACAAGTTAGACACTGCACACCCGTAGGGTAGCAACTTGTCACTCAACAAGTAGGTCTGCTATAGAGCATACCCTGCTTCATTGTCTCTTTGACTTTAAATTAGACAATATTTTACAAAATTAATATGATTTTTTATTAAATGCAACAGGACAGTATAAATTGAGATGATGAGAAAAGTTTTTACTGAGGTCATAAATCATCTATCATGGTTTCATACATGATTTCTTTCACAACCGCTGGAGTCTCCCCACTAGCCATTAGACAGATTGCAGGTTTAAGGTACTTCACAATGGCTTCACTTCTCAGACCATGATTTTGAGTGCTTCAACATTATTTTAGTGATATGCTAGAATTTTTTGAGGCAGCCCTTTTTTGTTGAAACTCAGGGCAACTTCTGAGAAACTAACTGCCTCTCTCCCACTGACAAATGTTCATGTTTGTGACTCCATCATCAGGAGAACCCTGAACATCAATGATGTGCATGGCAGGACTGCAAGTAGAAAGTGCTGCTCTCTAAAAAGAACACTACTGTCCATCTACACATGGATGAGTCATAAGGTTTTTTGGAACACTGTTGTGTAGACAGATAAGGCCATAATAGAAGTTTTTTAGCATTATTTTTGAAGAAAGAAGAAACTTGCCATACAGCAACACAAACATGGTGGTGTAGGTATCATGTATTGTTTTTTCTGATGCATTATGATTATACATTTTAATAACACCAGCTAAGTTTAAAGAAAATGCCAGTACACCAGTCTGTGAACTAAATTAATACATCAGAAATGACCAATTAGAAAAAACTAGAAAATACCTGAAAAACCTTGTAAATCTGAGGAAACCCACAAGAATCTCAGAGCTGACACTGACTGTGGACATTTAAATGGTCCAAAACTCCTCTAAGCTAATCTTTGGGACTGCGAAGCAGTTACCTTCAGCATTTGGTTGCATTCGTTGCTGCATATTGGGTCAAACCAGACAGTGAAAGCAAAGGCTCAAATATTTTTCCCGTTCACAGATATGTAATAATGGATCATTTTTCTAAATAAACAAATGGTCCTGGCTGATACTGTCATTAAATTTATTTTATGTGGTTCTTTTTATCTCACCTCTTGAACCTGAGTCGAAGTTTGAAACCGTTTTAGGTCATATTTACACAGAAATGTGGAGAATCAAAAAGGGTATGCTTTGGGTAGAATAAAACTGTTTCTGGACCCAGGGGACTAAGTGTAACAAAGTCAGAAAACACAACCATATCTGAGACATTTGAGTTAAAGGTGAAGCTGTGTGTGTACTCATAATAGGAAAACAGGCCCTTACTGTTTATTTGATGAAGAACCTGAAGAGAAAAATATCCTGAAGTAATCAGCCACTCTGTCCACTTAGCCCTTTCACACCTGGACACAAAGAACAACAAAATTCAAAGTCAAATTACTGTAAAAAATATCCTGTCTGTGGTACATGACAAGAAGGCAGGAAAAGGTAAAAGCAAAAGATAAACAGTCATAAAAAATAAAGTTTTTCTGTCAAAAACTAAGTGTACCCTTACTGATTCCATGGGAATTTAAGAGGATAAGTAGTAGTCAGGTGCTGCTAATCAAATTATGATGATAAATAAATTATTAGTAAGTGTGACCACCTCTATAAAATCAGAAGTTTTTTCAGTTTACTGGTCAGGAGAATTTAGGTTGGTGTTAACACAATTCCACAATCTTTCCCGGAGTGGACATCCCACCAAATTCACCTCTTGTTTGGAAGTGTCCCCAGGAGAAAGTCCCTTCTCTTTAGGAAGAACATGCCACCACAGCTTAGGTTTGCAAACTTGCATCAGAACAAACCACAAGACTTCTGCAACAATATCCTTTGGACAAATGAAACCAAGGCAGAGATGTTTGGCCATAATGTAGCAAACGAGCACAAATACCTCATACCATCTGTAAGCACAGTGGTGGAGGGGTGATGATCTGGGCTTGTTTTGCAGCTAAGTGACCTGGGCACTTGCAGTCATCGAGTTGACTATGAACTCCTCTGTATACAAGAGTACTCTACAGCCAAATGTGAAGCCATTTGTCTGACACCTAAAGTACACCAGAAAAAATGGCTGAAAAGAAAAAAATCAAGGTGTTCCAATGGGCTAATCCAGACCTCAACCCAACTGAAATGCTGTGGTCAGACCTTAAGAAAACAAATGCTGGCAACCCACAGTGAACTGAAGCAATGCTGTATGGTGGGCTAACATTCCTCCACATCAATGTGAGAGACTGATAGTCCTACAGAAACTGATTATTTAAAGTTATTGCTGCTAAAGTTATTTCCTAATGCTATTAAATCAAAGGATGTAAATAGTTTTCAAAGTACCATGTAGAGTCCCATGAAAGATTTCTTTTTCACACAACTGTAGGTAGTAAACTCTAAGAGATCATTTTGGCAAGCTTTCAAAACTGTCAAAAAATAAAAGCCTCAACTTTTTTAACTTTTCCTAAACTTTATATGTCAATCACTTCTACTTTTGAATGCACATGTATGGCAACGTGCATTGCAGCCACAATGGAAGTCAATAATTCTTTCTTAAAAAACATTTTCTTAGTTGCTTTCCTTATTTTCTACTCCCTTTCCTTTCCCTGACCCTCCCCATCTTGCTCCCTACATTCTTCCTACTATCACCCCTTCATACCAGAATTCTTCCATCTATAAATATCAACAAGAGAGTCTATAGAACTACATACGCACTCACAGTAAACACACACACCAATCTAAACCAATGAGCACAGTGGCTTATTGTGCCAGCAGAGCCAATACACACTTCCACGGCCATTACTCCCCATGGAAACAGGCGAGCGCGTTCGCACACACATGTGATGTTGACGTTGTACCCGCACAGTGGCTGCCTTAGACAATAAGCTATTTCAGGGCCAAATCGCTGACAAAAATCCATTTTTCCACCCCACTAAAAAAGATCAGGAATGAGGAAGGGAGAAAGAGCAGGATAGAGAGAAAAGCTGAAATCAAATAAACAGTGGCGTACATCTCTCTTAAGCTGGATTTATCTCTGTATTTTGTCATCATTCTAATTTATTCCCCAACCTGCTTACAATTACCGCCTTTTCAAAACTCATATTGCCGGCTTGTTGTTGTTCTAAGAGAGATTGCGTGGTAGCTGCAAATGAATGAGCGGGGGACTTGCATAAGGTGGAAAAGCTCCTAGTGTACTTTTGTAGATTATCCACTTGATACCGATTCATTTTCTCCCTCTCTTGTCACAGTTTTGTAAAGGAGGCGATGTAGGACAAACACACAAATGCACACAAAACACACATACACAGAAATTCACTCACACAGACACACACAGTACTGTAGAGGAAGGGAGTGGGCTCATCATCTTTAGTTGTGATTACAACACTTGGCAAGCTCTCCCCTGCCTGTTTGCCTGCCTATTGCCTTACAAATGGATTAGTAAGCCCTGTTCCATTTGTGTGTGTAGCTTCTCTGAGATTTGGGCTGACTTACAAATAACACCAATCAGATTTAGGAGCAGCCGTTGTGTAGTCTTTTCTGGGGAAATATTGAGCGATGTGATTTTTGGGACAACACCGGAAAACCTCAGGACTGCATGTGTTTTGAAGATTTTTACATCTCACAACAAAGTCTGCCTTCAACTTTTGGAGTCAGTCAACAGTTAATCCATGGACGGCCTGCTCACGCATCCCCAGTTTACACGTAATACAAAAGAGGACAACTCTAATATGAGAAAAAGAGAGAGAGACTGAGGCATTCAGAAAGGAAGGGTAGGGTTTCAAATACAGATGACTGACACAGCAGAACAGTTCAGTTCCTTGTGAAACACGACTGATGAAAAAGAAAAGCTCATTTGAAAGAAAACATAACTAGTTTACACCTATGTGTCTTGTACAGTGTATCTGAAATCTCAAGCTAGAATAAATGTTTTAAAAGCTGCACGTGCCTGGGGATCTCAGTGTACACAGTAAATGGACCACATTCATATAGCACTTTTCTAGTCATGTTGACCACTCAAAGTACTTTACACAGCGTATGTTGGTTTGATTTTGTGTGTCAAAAATGTGTGTAAATGCTTCATTGTGTCAATGTGTGAGGTACTATTAGAGGGGAAGATTACTGAAAAAAGTGGCAAGAAAGAAACAGCCATTCAGCAGGCCTATGTCCCTATTTACACTAAACAGATGAGGTTAAATACACAACAAACTACTAAAAGATGGACGTTACAATAGCTAATGAACTTGCAAAGTAGGTGAAAATATAATATTCAAGCACAATTTTTCAATTAACTCTAAAGCAGCATGGTCAAAAGTTAACGTTCTTTAATTATTTTAATTTCTTAATTAATCTGCATATTTGCTGAACTGGTCCTCTTCTCTAACAATGTCAAATTTCTTGGCTTTTTAAAAATCTCCCAAAAAAATGTTATAGGTCTTCATGAATTTGAGGACCATTCATCCTGAAATTCCTGAGTCAGAATCATCTGTAACCCTTGGTGAGCTGAAGTTGTTATGGATATTTTTAATCTAGTTGTCATGAAGTTGAAACTTCTATTTCTTATTTGCTTAATACTTACATACTATATAGTACATTTTGTTTCACATTTTTTATAATTTGCTGCAACTTTACTTACTTTAGCTGTTTTAATCTGCTGTGGCGACCCCTCGGGGAGAACACAAGGGAGCAGCCGAAGAAAGGTTCGGTTTACAAAAATCCTTTTGGGATTAAAATATAAACTATATCAAGGTGGGAGTGTCACCCGTTTCACTACTGCAACGTCATGTGTTTCATGGAGCCAATGCTAAAGATATGAGCAGCTGTGATACCTTAAATAATACCATGGACAATTTATGAACTGTTTATTACACAAATTAATCACAGACATAAATTATGACTTTCTTAAATATTTGCACTTTGCAAGCAAAATATAACAAAGTCTAATATTAACTATCAATTTACAGTGGTTCTAACTTTTGCCCTACAAACAAAAGATCCCTGGTTCCATTCTAGGTAAGGAAACACAAGCCCCTCTCATCATGGAGGGTTGCGTCAGGAAGGGCATCCAGCATAAAATCGCTGTCAAATTACCAGTTTGGATTACTCCACTGTGGCAGCCCCTTGGGGAAAATGCAAGGGAGGAGCTGAAGGTACATTAACTATCAATTTACCATTTACTGAGGCACTGAAGCTTCAACAATGGACAGGCAGGTGTTGGAAGGAATACTTCAAGGACCTCCTCAGTTGACACGCCTTCTGTAAAGGTATGTCTGAGGAAACGAGGTGACCGAAGCAATCAAATACTTTCACGTGACCACATTCCTGGGGTGCATGAGATTCGCCTTGAGGGCTCTGGATGTTGTGGGGCTGTCTTAGTTAACACAACTCTGAAGCATGGTGGGGAAATCGGGGACTGCTCCTCTGGTGTGGTGGTCCCCTTTTTTAACCCTAGTACTGCCAGCTATACGACCGGCAGTAAATGAAAACACCAGAAGTGATCAATATATAGACGACAGGCAGTACACAAAACATATCTGGGACATCGATATATTGAGGTCCTGCAGTACTAGAGTGAAGAAGGGGGAACCGGAGGATATGTTCCAACTTCAAGAGTTTCACACTGATTAGCCTTCCTGGGAAGGTCTATGTCAGGGTGTCAGAGTGGAGAGTTTGTCTGTTTGCTGAGCCTCGGCTACAAGAGGAGCAATGCAGCTTTTATCATAAATTGGGGAACTCTCGACCAGCTCTTTATGTTCTCAAGGATATTTGAAGATGCATGGGAGTTTGCCTAACCAGTCTACATGTGTTTTGTGGACTTGGAGAAGACATTAGACATCCCGTGGGGTGTGCTTTGAGAGTATGGGCTATCTGGCCCATTGTTACATCAGGTGGGGACCTCCAGCTTGTACTGGGGGAGCTTGTAGCAGAGTATGAAGAGGCTGGAATAAGAATTAGGACAAATGCTAGACCAACGTTGTCAACAGGTGGAGTGCCCACTCTGGGTCATGGTAGAGTTGCTGTCTCAACTGAAAGAGTATCTTGGAGTCTTGTTCATGAGCAGGAGATGGACAGACGAACTGTCTGTCATAGTGAAGAGAGCACTTTTTTCCTTATTTTTTGGGTGGGGGTGGGGTTACTCAGTCATTTGGGAGGGGTTCAAAGCAGAGTTGTTTGACCATCTGACTAGGATGCCTAGTGGGTGCCCCTAGGTGAGGGGTTTTGGGAACATCCTACTGGGAAGACTCAGGACATGTTAGCTCTTGGCTGGTTCAAAAACACAATTGTGTCTCTTTGGAAAAGCTTGGTTAGAGGGAGGTCTGGGTGTGTCTGCTTAACTGCGACCCAGATATGTGGTAGAAAATGGATGAATGGATGGATGGCTGTTATAAAGAACAACAAGTTTAGTCTTGTGCTTTTTGCTATTTTAATTTGTCTCAGTGTTAACCGCTTGATATTTCTTCATGAAAGTATTGGGAGACTTTCGGTACCTTTATGCGCCAATTTACAGCGATTTAAAAAAAAATGTAAACAATAAATGCTGCTATGACTAAGTCCTCACATATCAGAATCAGTATACATTATTAATCCCCCAGGGAAAATTGCTTATGTTACAGACACTCCATTAAGTATTCTTAAATATGAAAATGAAAAATAAAAAAATAATTATATATATATATATATATACATATATATATATACACCAAATATACAGTGTGCATAGATGGCAATAGGGTATAGGAATAAGTATATACAGTCACATGTGAATATAAGTATGAATATGAAATAAAAAAATGATAGAGAGATAGCGAGATAGATAATCCTACTACTGGAAATCAACGCCTTCTTTGTTTGAGGTTTTACTGGAGGATGGAAAATGTTCTACTTTTTCGATACAATAAGGGAGAGGTGTTTGGTATGTCTAGAGGAGTGAAAATCCTTTGTCGAATTCTTAGTGATTCTATGCAAGAATAAAAAATGCTACAAAAACCTATGGATATAGATGCATACTGAAAGATGTCTCCTTGAAAATGCTCTTCTCTTGGTTTATTATTTTCTGGCTGTCTTTGGCATCAAAGAGGTAATTCAGATCAGTCGATCAGAGGTTAGAAAGTTCTTTACCCAGGCACCAACGGCGTTTCAGAAGATGGTTTCTTTTTTTATACACAAACTCTCACACATATGATTTTATTCTCAGATCAACACAACACAGTTTAAAGTACCTTGCTCCAGAGCAACTATCTGGTCACAAACTCTCATCTACCATTTATAAACATTATAAAATGATAGCACCAATTTTAGTGGAGAACAAGGACTGTTTGGTATATGGGAAAAGTGATTGTGTGTGTGTTTGTATGCACATGTTTCTGCCGACCCAAGAGTACAGTTTGTGTGAATAAAGCTCTAAGCTGAGCTTCCATTAAGCCCCTTTCAACACAATTCCTTTCTCTCTCAGAAACTCTCTCTGATGGAAATCTGCTTTTGTTGCCGCTGTTCAATGTTCCTGCTATCTCCTGATGGAAGGAGAGAAAGGAAGGTCTGAATGGGCCTCTATAGTTTTATGTTCCAGACAGTTCTCACACACACACACACACACACACACACACACACACACACACACGCACACGCACACACACACACACACACAGCAAATCACACACAGTCCTTGCTCCTCGACAATGAAATCAATGCTCTCAGTTTTCATCTCTGTGCGCAGCATCTCACAGTGCCAAAGGCTTCTTGTGATCAAACACCACATCATGTTCTGTAACTTCTGATACTGTTGCTAACACAGTGCTGCTTTTGTAGTCCGGTGTTGCTGTTTATTCACATTGTATTCTGTCGCAATAAAGGACGGATCTTTATGATGGATGTTTGTGTTATATATTTTTTGTTGGATAGAAAATTTTGAATACACTTACAGTTGTGTTTTTCCCTTATCGATGATTTGCTTTTTGATCAGATCACCATGATATTTTATACCTCTACTTTCTATTAGTACTGTTGAAATTAAATCTACAAACTGTAAAGTCACTGAGAATCCCCTTGAAAATCAAAGCAGCAACTTAAAACATACAGAAATTAAAAGGCAGCACAGAGGGTCAGTGGTTAGCACCTCACAGCAAGAGTGTTCAAACCCCAGTCAGGGCCCTTCTGCATGGAGCTTGCATGTTCTCCCCGTGTTTGTACAGGTTTACTCCAGGAGCTCCCGTTTCTCCCGCATAAGCCCCAGGGCAAAAGAGATTGTTAATCTTCAGAGTTAACTTTCTGACTGAATGAATAATCACATAAAAACTGTGTGTGAACCTCCTTGTTTTCAACTTAAGTGACTTTTTGGCTATTTTAATTTAAGCTACAAGAAAACTAATATAAAATGCTCACATTTAGCATTAGATTTTGATTGATTTTTGGGAGATGTGTAAGGGCATGAACATGCTTTTAAGAGATTTGCAGGTTACACCAGTGATTCCCAACTGCTGTCAGAGAGAACCACACAGGCCTGCGAAAAAAGCAGTGGCACTACACGTCTTCTTCTTCTGCTTTGTTTGGCTGTTCCTGTTAGGGGTCGCCACAGTGGATCATCTGCCGCCATCTCACCCTATCCCTTGCATCCTCTTCCCTCACACCAACCCTCTGCATGTCCTCCTTCACTACATCCATCAATCTTCTCTGTGGTCTTCCTCTTTTCCTCTTGCCTGGCAGCTCCATCTTCAACATCCTTTGTCCAATATATCCACTATCCCTCCTCTGAACATGTCCAAACCATCTCAGCCTTGCCTCTCTGACTTTGTCTCCAAACTTCTCAACATGAGCTGTCCCTCTGATGTACTCATTTCTAATCCTGTCCATCCTGGTCACTCCCAGGGAAAATCTC
>VUQH01088962.1:0-21130 GCA_015106775.1 Etroplus canarensis | reverse complement strand
AGATACTTTTTAAAGTGTAACAGAGAAATACAGTTCTTCAAATCATCTGTTAATTCATTCCATAATTTTACCCCATGAACAGACACACACCTTGATTTTGCATTAATTCTTGCTTTAGCACATTCAAAAATAGATACACCTCTAGGATTATAACAATTTTCTCTTAAGTTAAAGAAGCAGGAGATACAATTTGGAACTTTGTTGTGTATTACTCTATAAAGTATCTCTAACATTTTAACTTTTACAATATCACTTAGTTTTAAAGTTTTATTTTGTATAAATAACTTATTGGTAGGTGCAAGATACCCCACTTTACTGACTATTCTAATAGCTTTTTTGTAATTTTTCTGTCTCTCCGGTTTTTCCTTGTTATTTTGTCTTTTATTTCGCTCGCTTTCCTGAAATGTTGTGCGCATGGCTGCAGAAGCACAAACATTAGCAGAAACATTATTAGCACTTGTCCTGCTTCCAGCTGCTTGCCTAGCTCCAGCCAAAAAAGATGGCTGCAGCTCTTTTCCAGCCACGTAATTGTTTCGAACTGGTGCTGTTCTTCGTCATGATTGGCTTTTTGCATTTTCTGTTAGAACATGTACCATGTGAGTTCTGTCGACATAATATCGACGGTGTTATCTTTTTATCGCCCAGCTCTAATTTGAACCTATATTATGTCCTGTAAATGTCTCAGATTGCATATACAAAAATAGATGTGGCTGGTGGCTCTGAAATGTTAAGTATTTTATAAATGTCTATGGGAAAACAGTCTTTGGTTCTTTTTGGTCTGTGAACTCAGTAAACCTCAGTGTCCTGATGAGCTTACAGCCTCAGTCACCAGTTTCAAGTCTTAAAGAATACAACACGATGTCAGTGTCTGCAGCAGTGTGTGTCGGACAATGTGGTCAGTAACACTGGAGCCCCGCAGGGGACTGTTCTCCCTCCCTTTCTTTTCACCCTCAAGACCACAGACTTAAGCTACTGCACAGAGACTTGCCACCTCCAGAAGTTTTCTGATGACTCTGTAGTAGTGGGGTGTACCAAAGACGGTGATGAGGAAGAGTACAGAACTATGGTGGACAGCTTCGTCACATTGTGCAAACATAACCATCTGTAGCCTAATGTGACAAAGTCTAAAGAACTGGTTGTGGACATGAAAAGCACAAAAACACCAGTGACCCCTGTTTCCATCCATGGTGTCTGTGTAGAGATCGTGAAGGACTACAAATACCCGGTGTTCACATTAACATTAAACACACAGAAGCCATCTACAAGAAGGGCCAGAGCGTCTCTATTTTCTGAGGCGACTCAGGCCCTCCAGTATCTGCCAGACGATGCTCAGGATGTTTTATGAGTAAGTGGTAGCCAGTGCAATCCTCTATGCTGTAGTTCCCTGGGGCAGCAGACTGAGAGTAGTGGACACCAACAGACTCAACAAACTGAGCCACAAAGCCAGTAACTTTGTGGGAGTGGAGCTTGATGTCAGAAAGTAGAATGCTGTCCAAGTTTAGGACAATACTGGACAAACGTTCACACCCTCACCATGACATGCTGGACAGACAGAATTGTTCAGCAGCAGACTCATTCCATCGTGATACTGCCTAAACTTTCAGGCCAGACAAGGAGAGCATTAATCAGAGAAACAGCCAAGAGGCCCATGGCAACTCTTGAAGAGCTGTGGCTCTCTGTAGCTCCACCTGCAGCTCAGGTGGTAGAATCTGTTCACACGACAACTATTAATCTTGCATTCCACAAATCTGGCTTTTATGAAAGGATGGCACTTTGCCACACACCATGTAGTGGACACAGCAAACATGTGGAAGAAGATGCTATGGTCAGATGAGATCAAAATTTAACTTTTTGGCCTAAATGCAAAATGCTGTGTGTGGCTGAAAACTAACACTGCACATCACCCTGAACACATCACCCCCACCATGACACATGGTGGTGGCAACATTATGCTGTGGGGGTGCTTCTCTTCAGCAGGGACAGAGAAGCTTGTCAGAGTTGATGGAAAGATGGATGGAACCAAATACAGGGCAGTCTTGTTAGAAAATCTGTTAATCTGCAAAGGACGATGACCCTAAACATATAGCCAGAGTTACAGTGGTTTATATCCAAGCATATATATGTATTGGAAAAGTCAAGACCTAAATCCAACTGAGAATCTGTGGCAAGACTTGCTGCTTACAGACACTCTACATCCAGTCTGACTGAGCTTGAGCTATTTTGCAAAGAAGAATGGGCAAAAATTTCAGTCTCTAGATGTGCAAAGCTGGTAAAGACATACCCCAAAAGATTTGTAGCTGTAATTGCACCAAATGGTGGTTCCAAAGAATTGACTCAGGGGGGCTGAATGCATATGCACATTACACTTTTCAGTTTTTATTTTTGAAAAATTTTTGATAACCACAAATCATTTTTCTTCCACTTCACAATTATGCACCAATTTGTATTGGTCTATCTCATAAAATCCTCAAAAAATACATGTTTGTGTTCATAATGTGACAAAATGTGAAAATTTTCAAGGGGTATTAATACTTTTGCAAGGGGGTTGAGCTTGTTAGTTTAGAGACTGCTTCATAACTACTTTTGTATGAGACCTGTTCAGATCAGGAAGATATTTCTCACTGCGTTTTCACTTTGTTCTACTGCGGAAAGGAGCACAAAACCTTGCCAAGTTTAGTGTGGGAACGACAAACATCTCTTGTACCCTAGCTCTGAAGTGCCAGCAGTGTTAACACACAATGAGGCACCCTCATTTTAGGTTTAGACTGCGCTTTTATGAGAAGGATTAATTAAAAATAGCACAAAGGCGATGTTAGCAGTGGCCATGTCAACACGGCTAGCAAGTCTCCTAGACTAAATCTTACAGGAAGGAAGAGGGAGAGAGAAACCTGAAGACAAAGTGTGAGCAAGAGGGAGAAGAGGTGACAGGTGATAGTACAACAAAGACAGACATATAAAAAGCTAAAGTGACTGTAATAAGGAGTAAAAAAAAAATTGAACAGAGATAAGTTGCAACATTGCAACCACAAATTGCAGCATGTCCACAAACACATACTCACAAATGCTACTAAACCCTAGAGGCTGTTTAAGCTTTACAAGGTATTATACTTACAAATAAGTTTAACAAACAAAAAAAGGTCAGTGCGGTATTTTATCATGTAGATGATAACCTGAAAGCAGATTTATGCCAAAATTATATGTCAGATGTATAATAAACATTTTAGAAGATTTACTTTCTATTGCCTTGCTGATAGTTAAATGAGAAAACTAATACCGTTCTCATTTCTGTAGACTATAAATCTATAGCCAGGAAATTCTTAGCTCAATGCCTGAATATTTTTGTTCAGCAGTGGAAGATTTCCTGGCAGGGTATAATATGAGGTGTGATTTAAGAAAAGGCATAAGCTTTTGCATATATATTAAACACTCAGTCCCTCCAATTCTACTATGAGGGCTGCTGAGAGACAGTCAGAGGTATAGATTAAAACTAAAAACAAACACTGAAAATGTGGTCGACAGGTAAACAGATAAATTTTGAATTCTGTTCCTGGGTTTATGGAAGTCAGCGGTTATGGTGCATATCTGCAACAACAAATTAAACTTCCCTTACAATTTTGATTTACCAAGGAGTCCCTACTAAAATAAGCCATCATATAAACCCTGACAAAGCATATTTTCATCCCAAACTACACTTAAAAATGTTAATGGAAAAAATTGAAAAAAGTCTCGAATTTTTAAACTGTTTCTTGATACTAACCATAGTATTTGAGGATGATGTGTGTCAGCTTGTCATGACTTTCCTTCTCTTTTTCTCAATAGGTCAGCTGAAGCTATCAATTATCCCAGAGAATGAAGTGCTTGTTGTCAGCAGTAAGTCCTGTTAAAGGTTGTTCACAAAGTTGTTGCTTATTTCTGTGAAAGTAAAACAACTCTTTGAAAAAAGTTGGGACACTAAAAAAGCATAGAATGCAATTATTTGAATTCCACTGAGTTGTGTAAGACAACATAAAAATATTGAAATGTGTAATTGTTTTTGAATAGTATATGCTGAAGTTTCAGCCTTTGTACTATTTTCTATTAAATATAGGGTCATAAAGAAATGGTTTCTTTTTCAGGACTGGTGAAATACTAATGCAATGATATGGAAAATATTGAAAAGCAGCTATATCTGTATGAAGTGCAGAGCACCCAAATATGCTTATTTAAGCTGATGCAGAGTACAAAACAGAGTCCAAAGTGAGAAGGGCATCCCACAGGGAAGCCATACAGATACTTGGACCAAGACTGAGGGGAAGGCATGACTAAGCACTAACTACTTCCTGTGGTCGTCGTGCAACCACTAAAATTATATCCCTGAAACTCCTCAGTTTCAATTTCATGGATGCTGACCTGACCCAACACCAGTTGCTATGATGTGAGACTAGATGCCGTTTTCATTTTTTACTGTATTTTTATGTAAATTGGATGATTAATAGTCGATAAATGCAGCAGTGAAGTTGATTCCATAATATCCCTAAAATTTTTTTTACTGGTTTCAGCCATTGCAACAGCAGAAGACAATGGTCGTAGACGCAACATGGTGTCACCAAGTATAACCCGCAATCAATTTGTGTTTTGTTTTGTGCAGATTAGAGGGACAGAGTTATGGTTGAATTTTTTTTTTCTACTACAACTGCTGGCCAATCTGTATTTTAAAAATAGCTAAAATTCTTTAAAAACATTTTTTAAAGACGCCATCTAGTGGTAAATCCATATTTTCAAGACGGCTGAAAATCGAATCAGTTCCACATCTCATGGAGGTCTACTACAAAATCCTTGATCAGATAGTTTCTTTATTCCAACAAGAGTAGGTATTGGAATTAAGGCCCTTTTCTGAGCATATTTTGTGTCCATTTAATGTGGCTATGTCAATAGCCAATTACTCATTAGATTCCAGACTTTTTGAAAACATTTTTTATTGATTTTCAAAATTCGTATTCCGCAAGAGCATAGTATACAAATAAACACCTTTAACATCAGAATATCCCACAAATACAGAATTTCATCTTTCATCAAAAATAATGACAAATTTAAATCCCCTTCCACTTCCTTGCTGCTCATCCAATGTGGGACTACTAAAATTATGAAGTACTCAAAATTAGCAATGAAAAGAACAAAAGGGGTGTGTGTGTGTGTGTGTTACATTATCATTAACATTAGGACTCACAAGCCTTCATCACAAAATCTAGTAAGGACCTCCATATTTTCTCAAAGGTTTCTAAAAACCTTTTGAGTGTGTTGAGTGTGTACCTGCTTTGATCCACTGGGAAAAGGATGGAGGATGCTTAGGGTTAGCAGAAGACTGGGTTGGCATGAATACACAGGACTCTGCTGGTAATCTGCAAAAGAGGACACCTACTGGGTTGTGTAGCAACCCAGCATAGCATTTTAGACATTTCTCTAAATGCTTTAAGAATTGTTAACCGAAAGGAAGAGAAGCTAAGGCATAACCAGAACAAATGATCAAATCTGCTGGCTGGCCTCTACACCAAGAACATGCCAGAACAATGTTTTGATAAATCCTCTTCAGTCAAGCATTATTTAAATTAACTCTGTCCACCTCTTTCAGTAGTAGATTCCAAACTTTTTTCTCAGTATTTGTTTTTGTGGTACAATACAACACAAGAACTAAAGAAGTACTTTTAAATGTACTTAAATAATTACCTCTCTAGCAACAGAGAACATCCTATATGCATTATAAAATATTTATTTTAATAAAAATAGCTGTTATTGTCCAACTAGATAATCAGCTAACCAAACCAACTAGATATTTTTAATATATATATATGAGAAAATAATATTTTTCTTGCAGTATTGGAGTCAGAGTAGACATGATTTTTTGTTTTTGTATTGGATGTAGTTTCTGAAGTATTTGTCATGAAGTGTTAAAGGTTCCCAAAAATGAACAACACACGCAGGTCTTCCTAAACATACTGGTGAAAAAATAATAAAATAGTATAGGAAATAGTAAAGGCAGAAAATTTTTCATGACAGGTTGATTCACTCACAGAACTTGCAGGTGTTTCTATAAAGCATGCTGAGTTCCTTTTTGAGTTCTCAGCCACTTGAAATACTTTATGGATTCTTGCAAATCATTTTCACAGCTTGTTATTTCACCATACAGACATCTTGTTTATTCTTCACATGCTTCAATGGGAAGAAAAATTTGTGAGCAAGTTAATAGGAATCCAACAAACAAAACATGGCAGCCCTTTGTTATCTACAAAAAAGAGCTTCCCTGGTACATATGCAAGCAGTGCTTCCCCATAATGCCAGCTGTGCTCTAGATGCACATGGACACATGTTCCACATAAAACAAACCTCCTAGCTTTTGTGTACATGAACATAGAATTTATGTTCTTTATTGATGCGACCAGAACGTCACATTTTATTCAGCTGTATTTATACGTGTTCACAGTTTTGGAGGCGAGAGACATGCTGAATGAGAGCCAGGGGCCATGTGACTCTTATGTTAAGGTATGTGCTACAGAACATACTAATAAAAAAGCCATTGTCAAAACTCAAGGACAGTTTTCAGTACTTGTGTTTTTTCTGTGCTCCTTAGGTTGGCATGTTTCCCGACTCAGATCCTAGAGAAAGGCAGAAGACTCATATGATTCCTCACTGTCGGAATCCCATCTTCTTACAAACCTTTTACTTGTAAGAATTCTGTCTATTGCTGATTTTGGATCATTTGCATGAATATGATAGACCGCAGTCTGAGTTGACTTGCCCCTGTCAGCGAGTATGTAGACATTAGCAGTAGGCAACTAGTAACTGACATACAAATCAGGGTACATCTGTTTCAGCAGTTCTCTGAACTCATGATGAACCCTGATTCCTTTCTTAATTCCATCCACTCACTCTCCTTTTGCCGTTTGTCTCTTTGCTGAGTTGAGCACGATCGGGCCCCGGGATAAGTGACTGTTTTTTTATTCCTCAAGTTGAAATATATAAAGCGTTACTGTGTCAGCTGTGTATTGACAGTGACTTTGTACATAATTGCACTATCCTAAAACTTACCATGTTCACTGTCTGAACACAAATTTGGAATTTAAAAGTACTTGACTTAGTTTCTTTTTTTTTGTTTTTAGTGTTGTCAGTGAGAAAGACCTTCATAAGAGACTGCTCTTTACAATGTGGAACTCAAACTCTACAACAAGGTACCTGCTGGGAAAATTAACGGTGATAAAAACATGACGATAAAAATTATAATAGAAATGTACAATAATATATAAATAATACATTTTTTCACTGAAACTCAATTTTGTTTTTGAGAAGTTGCAACATATTAGTGAACACACAGCCACGAAGTTTTATACTGGGCAGCAAAATTTTATTTAATAATCAATGCCGCTTTGTGCACTGTGTGTTTGCTGAATGAAGTGAAGTGTTTTTTGTATCTGAATCTGGCAGAGGGAATGTGTTACTCTTGTCTGCCTCTACAGATTTAAGCTGAAACAGGGTCATTGCTGGGGATGGAGGACACATGGTTGAATGAGTCATAAATTTTGTTGGGCAATGTTGTATTGAGAGGGAAGTAGAAAAGCATTACTGTTTATTGGCAACCCCGAAGAAAATACTGCACTTCATTTTCCTTTAATGACTCTTGCTTTCCTGCATTTTAATAAAACAAAAAAAAACAAATTTAAAAAACAACCAAATTTAGAAAGTATTTAAAATCATTTTAACTCGTACAGATGTGCTGTATACAAGGGACAGACTTACATTAGGGATCAAGTTTAGATCATGGAATGATTATAAAGATAAAGACCTTTTGGGAACAGTTTCTGGGACACAGATTAAGAGTGATTTCCTCATCTTTGGTAAACAATTAAGCTTCATTCACATCAAATGCTTACACGGTATTAATTAGGAAAATACAGTAGGACCACATTAGAATTATATATTTGATATATTTAATATTTACTGGATACAATCTCAGCCTGATTGCTTCAATATCTTTTATCATGTTGCTAGGATTCCAAAAGTGGTTTTGCACAATCAGTGGGCACGCAGCCCTCCTTCTGACAGCAGGTATCCATTAAATTCAAGATTAGATAGTCTCATTTTCATTGTGCAGAACAGCTGAGAACCAAGGTTATTGATCATTTAGTTGCGTTTAGCAGGCTTTGTTCACACACTTAAACAGAAAGCCATTTCACAAACCACAGTTGATTCTTCAGATACGCTCTAAAGCAAAGACAATATCACAGTCCTCTGTAATAACCCAGGGCTGCAGCTGTTCTTCGCATGCAGTCTGTCACTTCAGATGAACAGCAGTCATCTGACCAAATTCATGGACAGTTGTATTCTGCATTAGTTTAAGGAAAATATCTAGAGGCCAGCCTGTGCTGTCCACTCTCATGCACCCAAGGATGGCAAATATTCATTGCATTCAAAGTAATATTCACATTGTTGCACATTAAAAGGGCTGGTTTGAAGCTTGTCAGCTCATCTGCAAACATGGTCAATTCTGGTTGTTGGAAAATGCAGCTAATGTGGCATGAAATCTGCCAGCAATAATACCTATAGTTTCTGCAAGAGTGATTGTTAGCTCTGTGGTCATCCCAGAATGCATTTCAAATGGGGTCCAGCTAAAATGTCATGAAATGTTCTTTTTCAGCTTTCCTCTTAAAAAGTTGTGGTTAGTAGTGCCTCTTTAGCAAATCCTCTTAAATACCCCAGAACACTAGCCAAAGTGCTCCGATTGCCAAACTCAGCTAATCCTTATATATTCACAGGCTAGTTCATTAGACACACCTTGCTAGTACTAGATTAGACCTCCTTTTGCTTTTAGAACTCCCTTAATTTTTCATTGCATTGATTCAGCAATGTGGTGGAAACATTCCTCAAGAGATTTTGGTCCATATTGACACAGTACCATAACACAGTAGCTGCACATCCACAGTGTGGAGGCTGTCTGATCTGGTTTTAACCTCACACACTTACTGCTTGGCTCCATGCATGACAATGCTGTTCTGTCTGTCACTGAGTGGGTTTGCTTTTTGATTATTAAGTCAACTACTCCAAACTGAAATTTTTCAACAAAAATCAGATTGTTCACTACTCAGTTCTGTATACATGTTAATAGACTTTAGTAATCACACCCACTCTGCATTGCCAGCACAACATATTAGAAAAATGACTTCTAGATGGGGAAGCATGTGCTTGTAGTGTATCTCATATTGGATACATCCAGTAATGTTGCTTATCAATGTCACAAATTTGAGAAAACTTGATAGGTTTAGTATACAACATTTGACAGTGATTGACATGCTAGGTTCTTCTTGAGTTTTGCAAGTATTTATAACTTATTGTGCCTCTGATCACACAAAATACATAAATTAATAAATTGTTGTTTATGTCATGGTCCTTGGATTTTGTGTTCTAGTTTTGTATAGTTTGATAATGTCTTTAATATCTTTTTTATTATAGTTTATTTTGATCCCTCAGTTAAGATTTTGAACTTTTGTTCTTGTACATTTTGCTCTACCCTGCTCTCTAGTTCAGTATTTTACATTTGAGTTCTAGTTTAATTCTGTTCAGTTTCAGTTTTATATATGTAGCTCTAATTCACAACAAAAGTAGCCTCAAGGCGCTTTACACCAGTGGTCCCCAACCTTTTTTGTACCACGGACCGGTTGTGTGTATGAACATTTTTCCACGGACTGGGTGGAGGCGGCGGAGGGGGGGGATGTACACGTGTGTAAGAGTGTTTTGTCTCAATGTGGGGAAGCAGTTTTGTGGGTTTCATTGCTTCATTGGTCACAGCGGGTGTGGAGCTTGTGTATTACCTGTTGTAATGAACCTGTAACTTAGGTAACTTTTTGCTGGCGGTCCGTGACCCTTCTGCTGTCCCATTGTTTGCTTGTTCCTTCCCGAAAAAGCTCTTCAGTGAATTTTGGTTTTAGCTCATTTTATTTTCAAGGGTTACCTTGTGTCACTGATGCGTGAAATGACGTTCCAAAGTCAAGCGCGGTTAGTGAGATG
This sequence comes from Etroplus canarensis, assembly GCA_015106775.1. NCBI lineage: Eukaryota > Metazoa > Chordata > Actinopteri > Cichliformes > Cichlidae > Etroplus > Etroplus canarensis. The sequence continues at coordinate 11,098 of VUQH01088962.1, read as the reverse complement.
AGGGCGGAAACAGTTGTTTTTCAGAATAAGATCCGGAAGAAGAAAGAAAAATAACATTTTAACCATGATATTTTTTCTTTGCGGCCCGGTTCCAAATGGTCCACGGACTGCTACCGGTCCGTGGACCGGGGGTTGGGGACCCCTGCTTTACACTGTCAGGTAAAGATCCTACAGTGTTTGAGAGAAAACCCCAACAATCAGATGATCACATATGAGCAAGCACTCGGCGACTGTGGGAAGGAAAAACTCCCTTTTAACAGGAAGAGACCTTGGGCAGAACCAGCCTCAGGGAGGGGCAGTAGTAGCAAATAAGTTTACTGTTTACTGGGTGTTTTGAGTTTGTTTCCATGAGTTTGATTTTATTGTCTTCCTCCTGTCTTCTTGTGTCTAGTTTATGTTTAGTTTATTTGAGTATTTCCTGTTTCCCTTGTAAGTCTTTGTTTCTGGTATTTAGTTTTGAGTTTCTGCTCTTATTGTATTTTGGTTCTAGTCTCTCTTTGTATTTGGATTTTATTATTTTCCTCCAGGTCTCTGCCTCTGTTCCAGCCCCTGCCTGTGTTTAGTTTTGTCATTAGTTCCCTCTTTGTTTCTCCAGTCAGTGTTGTTCATGTTCATCTGTCAAGTTCAGTCTCATATCTGCATTCTGTTATGTGCCTCACTTCCTGTTTTTCTTTGATACCAGTTATATTCCTTGATTGCTGTCACCTGTGCTCCTCCCCTTCCAGTTTCTCATTTGCCATTAGTCCCATGGCAGGACTCTATATATTCCTGTCCTGCCTTAGATTTTTGTCATGTTGCTAAATTGCTTTTGTTGATGGCTCTTTCTCCTCAGTGTGTGTGTGCCAGCTCCTTGTGGTTCATGCCTAGTTTAGTACCCTTGGACTTTCTTATTTCTGTTCATGGACTTCTCTAGCCATTACAGATCATTTTTTGTGATTCTCACCTTGCTTCCCAGAGGCCTGTATTTTGGATCCTCATTTTCCATGCACTCTGGGGACTGTGACAGTTTATGGTGAAGAAAACAATTTAACATCTATAAACACCAAAGAATTACAGCACATAAAGTTAGTGCTTGGCAAAAATTCACCTTTTTAGCTGGCTAGCTTGGATTGGTATTGAAATTGCCATCAGTGCTAAGTAACTTCCTCCCATTGGCTAAGAAGTGGTTGCTGGTTCCTCTCCTTGGTCATGATGGTACTGAAGGTGAGAAGTACGTAGTGTTCCTTGGTTAGCTTTTCACTATTACAGGTATACCATCAAGGTGTAGCTGTACTTGTCCATGTGAACAAACTTATGCTTTCAAAATAGCATGTGTAAAAACAGAAATGCAGGATTTATGACACAGTTTAACTTAAAACCTTTTGGATAATGTATTTCCACAGCAACGGACATACAAGTTATTGCAGTCTACTCAGGGTTTTTATCAGATATGGCATGTAACAAGGTTGCATCTATGGTTGAAATGATACATTATGTACCTACAGCTGCTCCCTTATATTCTCCCCAAATGGCTGCCACATCAGATTAATCCAGATTGGTAATTTGGCAGAGATTTTACGCCAGATGCCCTTCCTGACACAATCCTCCATGGTAAGAGGGCCTTGTGTCCCCACCAGGAATCGAACCAGGGACCTTTCACTTGTGAGGTGAATTTGTAAGCCACTACACTACATTTATACCAGTAGTATTTACAGGTAGAAAAGTTTCTCAGACCTGCATCTGGATTCTCTGGAAGCTGTGGTGGTTTGGATCACTGGTTTATTTTACTGAGTGGGGCCAAGAATTATTTCAGGTTTTCATTTGTGCTGACGACCAGTTTGGCCATCAGAAAGCATCAGCAGTTGCATTACTCTTGTCCAGCTGTGTGGTTGTCAAGAAGATTTTTTCTGCTGTATGCATAATTAAACATCTCTACTGCTTTCTACCACTACCATGCACAGACTGCTATAACCAAATTATGTTCATTTACTCAAGGCAATAACCTTTTGTTTTCTGTTTCATTATATATGAGTGCATATGGTACTGTGGACATGGTTATACTTTTCTGACACGAAGATGAAAAACGCTATAAAAATTTTAAACACACTGATTTGCTTGGATTTATAATTTATGTATTATTTAATGCTTTTGGAGAATAAATAGTACCTTTTGGTAGTCTGACCTGAGTTAGATGACACACTGGTTTCAGTCAGGGGGTATTAATTGATTTTCATTCTCCTCATTCTCTCTCTCTGGTATCAATAGGATGAGTGTGCTGCTTGGTTGCATGAGCTTTGGTGTGCGCTCCTTTATGGACTCAGACAAGGTAAGTTTAAACACAAACGTAACACCAATAAAGATGATCTGTAAACCGTGTCCTTTTCAACTTTCACTCTGTGTGCATCTCTGTGTGTCTGTCTATTAGGCCATGAATTTAAGAGTTTAATTCAGTGTGAATGAATTCCAGTGACCTCAATAATTTAGGTGAAAACATGTTAGGGTTACCAGTGTTAAAGCACCGGAGACTTGCCTCCAGATAGTGGAGGGGAACACAGTTGCTACAATTTAATGGGTCACACACACACCCACATACTCTGTCCCTTGCATCATCTTCTGTCACACTAACCCTCTGCATGTCCCCCTTCACTACATCTATGAAGCTTCTCTGTGGTCTTCTTCTTTTCCTTCTGCCTGGCAGCTCCATCTTCAACATCCTTTGCACAATATACTGTATATCCATCTCAACCTTGCCTCTTATTTTATCTCCAAACTGCTCAACCTAAGCTAATATTCTTATTTCTAATCTTGTCCATCTTGGTCGCTCCCAGCAAAAATCTCAGCATCTTCAACTCTGCCACCTCCCTCTGCACATAGTAATACAGCATATTGATGCCACAGTTTGCTGTGTGGCCACATCCCAAAGGCAAACAGGAATCCAGAATTACTCAAGAAAACTGACATTATCCAAAAGACACAAGTGAGACTTGGGCACAACAGCAGGAACCGAACTGAACACAGACGATGTAACAATATTATAAATAGCAACTGATTGCTAATGGGACAGGAGGGACAGGAACACAGGTGAGTACATTTAACGACAGGTGAAAATGATTAGGAATAAGAACACCAACAGGAAGCAAATCTAAAACAGGAAATAACCAAAAGAGGTTAATACCAACCTGAATACCAACACTTTACAAGATGAAGCGGTCAAGGAAGCAGTAAGAGACTGAGGCATAAACACAGAACAAGACAGAGGAAGGATGATGACTACGGCCACAAATACTAGACAAGAACCAAAACCAGAAAATACAAATAACTAAACTAATCCCTAGAACAACACAGAGTAATCGGAAACCAGAGTCTCAGTAGTATAACATGGAAACGCAGTCAGAATAAAATAAGAAAATAAAAACAATAATTTAAATCTGCAAATGCTAGAACAGAAAACCTTAACAGAAACTCAGTCTTGATTAAATTTACTCAGAATTCAAAACAGAAAACAAGGATCAAATCGGGGGACCATGACAACTGAAAATATGATCTATTTATGAAGACAGTGACCCATAGTTAGCCAAAATATGAACAACCAGTGCATCTTCAGTGACCTTTGCCATCACTCATGCAACAATGACATTAAAACTCTGACTCAGTGGGACTTTCAGTCTCAAGCCTATTTCTCTTGTTGGTTTGTGTTTGAGCTGACAAAAACAGCACATCCTGTTCTCATCACACATAGACCGCTCAACTGTTGCTCTGTCCTGCGTGCTTAGCTTGCTAGTGTGAAGACTGCACACTCTCACTGATATTAAATCATGATTAAGTCTCCAGTGGTGTTTTTAGGCTGTATGCTCTTTCTTTAGTGCTTTGAACTCATTAAAACATTAAACAATGAATTGCTAAAATGATATGTTTAAAATGTAATAGTGACAATAGTGAAGCTACTGTGATGTAGTTAGTTTGGCAAGTATTTAGTCATAAACCAATGATTAAATGTGCCCTAAAGCCAAAAATGGCAACCTGGTATCTCTTGAGGAGAATTCAGGGAAATACTAAACTCATTATAATCCATTCTGCTGACACCATGTTAAAATCTACACAGTAAATATTCCTGATGGGATTATTCTGTTCAGATTTCAGACACCTATTAATTACTGTTTATCAGGCAGATACTACACTACAGAAACAAAGAATGACACTTTATCCACACACCTACATAGTAACATAGAGGAACACTGGCCCTTAGTCTTTCTTCAAGTGTTAGCAGATAAATGTGAGGTCTAAAAGTTCAGTGGTGCTCTTTCCCTCCATTGAGCATCATATCCCTTTAACTGCTTTTCTTAGCTCTTTCTCTTCACTGTTCAATTATTCAGCCCTAATTTATCCTTTTATCTCTCTTCTTCCTTTGCACACTTTTCTTAAAGCAAAGTACATATTCACATTTAAAGCCATGCTTTGATAGTTAGTGCAGTGACAAATTTTTGTTATGTAATAGTTCAGCGCTTATTTTATTACATAATTAAGTACCTGTGTATGTATTTTATGAGATCTAAAGTAAATGTATTTCCTTTACATTATAAATCAGAAGTATATTTATTATAAATATTTAACTGTGCTGGCACTTAAAGATACATATGATATTCTGGGGTTTATCACTGCACAATAAAGATGCATTTGAGTCCTAGCTAGAGACTGAAAATCATGTATCTTTACTTTGGACATTATTATTCAAACTTTAAAAAGACACTGTGTGAGAAAAAAGATTAGGAAAACAAGCACGAGTACCCGAAACTCACTCCAGCAAGTATTTTTTGTAGTTTAAATTAGCATTCACATCAGTGAGGAAAACTAACAACAGAAAGAAATTATATTTTACACAGGCGTATATCTTTCTTCCTCTAACATTTATCCCAATGAATATTTAATTGGCTTAATATGCTAATGAGGGAGATTTAGCTTTGAATCATAGTGAGCTATGTCTCTTCATCCTCTGCTACATCCGCTATTCTCTTCCGTTACTTTTCATTCACTCCTTCTTACAAGCCCACCTCTTTCCGTTTCCCTCCTCTGTGTTCTTGCTTTATTTCAGAAGCATTTAGGCCTTATGAGCGTTGGCTGCTTTACTTGGCTGTCACATCTTGTCATTTGTTTGCACCCTTTTGCCACATTGTATTTTTTACGTCTCTATCATTTCCTACTTTCTCTTTTCATCTTCCTCCTGACTAACAGCTCTCTTTTCCCCACTCTTTCTCCTTTCTCACATGTACAGGGTAATATTAAACGAGAACATAAATCCCTCCCTGACTTTGAGGACATATGCCCTCCCCTCCCCCTTCTTTTATACAAGTCCCTGCCTGTCCTCCCCCTTGTCCCACAGCCTGCAGAAATCTGTCCACTCAGATAAGATGCTTTTAAAATGGAGATTATTGTCACTGTCCGTTGCATCACATTATTTAGTACAAAAGAGGAGACTGGTTGTGTGTGTGCATGTGTGTTTCTTTGTATGTTGTAACATGTTTGACAAAGTAAAGTGATACATACAAATGATAAATAAATGCAAACTACATCAGTGTTGCCTTTTTTTGTAAAACCATACCCACATCGTCAGGATTACAGATCATGACTGCTCTAGCTGCATGTTTTTTTTAACACTCATGTGGTAGTAGAAAATACATACATAACACGAATGTGGAAACCCATAACTACACACTGTCTGGTTCACAGGGCTCTAGTGAAGATGTAGGGACATCAGCTGCTAGTATAAGCATTATGAGTGGTGAGTGTTTGCCTGTTCAGTGTTTGCAGCCCCGGAGGATCAACCAAACTGAGTCTGTGTATGTTTGTGTTCGCAATTCTGCCCTTATGTGTTTTTGAGTTTATATAAAACATGTTTATGCTGTCACATTGATGATTCACATATGTCATACACACACTACTACAAGTATACACAGTCATTTATTGTGTGTGTCTGTTTGTGTTTGTGCTCTAGGAGGTTCAAGGGTGGTACTACCTACTTGGGGAAGAACAGGGGAGGAAGCAACATCTTAAAGTACCCACACAGCACAACTACCACAACACTGGTAAGTTATCAGCCACTAATGAAGATGGGACACTGATGTTTAAAACTAAGTATTAAAACATGATACTTTTAAAGAAATTGTTTAAATGTGAGCAGACAGCATTGATTGCATTTAAAATTTTATTTAAATTAAACAAGTTAATCTGTTTTTATGCAAAGTTATTTATTTGATGCAAATATATTTAGAAAACAGGCCTATTTTGTGCATAAAATAAATTATTCCCCACACCAAGGTATGGAAGTATACTATATGCACAAAAGTACTGGGCCACCTACACATTACAACTACAAGAGCTTTTATGACATCCCATTCTGACATCCCAGCTGGCATCAGTTTTCATGACTTTTTGAAAGGAACACCAGCATATCCATGTTGTTGCTAGGAGGTATAATGTTAGTTAAATCACATCAACTTAAACATTTATATAATGGTAGCCATTAATTCCACCATGATGCACCACAGAATGCCACAGGAAATCAGAGTCAGAATCAGAATAACGTATTAATTATTTAATTAATAATTAATTAAAAGGAAGAGGTGATTACATTTTGGGAAGAATAGGGTGATGGGATCATGCCAAAAAAAAAAATCGCCAGTCTGATGTCCCCACATGTCATGACTATGAGAAAGTGTGTGTGTGTGTGTGTGTGTGTGTGCATGCGTGCAAGCGTTGTAGAGAGGTCAAAGGCTAGAGCTGCTTGGCAGAGGTCTGCGCTCTGAGTGCTTTTCGAGTTCCTCCCTGTGACACCCTGACCAGTTTCTTTTATCGCCACATCTTGTATAACTTTGGAGATATGTTGCATATTGCAGTTTATAAATACAGTATATATGTATTTTAATCTTAACTTTCTGCCTTTCACATTTATATTTATTTATATATAACTGAGCGTCTGTAACATGATGTAATTTCCTTCCTGGGATTAATTAAGTATTCTGATTCTTATTAAAAACATTTTAGGCTGTGGAACATAGCTGATTTCACAACAGCAAAGCCAGCCATCTCAGATACAATGGTAATGTGTATTTCAGGATAATATAGGAAGGATAATGCCTTGGATGTTGTTAATATGAATTAATATTATTGACCCTACTTTTTACACTGGGGTGCAGTCAAAAGGGCCTTCCTTAAACTGTTCTCACAAAGTTGGAAGAATAGATTTGTCAAAAATGTCTTGGTAAGCTGAAGAATTAAGATTTCCAATGGAACTACATAAGGAGGCCAGACCAACCCCAGAAAAATAGCCCCATTGCATTGTCCCTCTTCCACCAAACTTTACAGTTGGGCACAATGCAGTCAGACAGGTAATGTCCTGGCATTAACCAAACCCAGACTTGTCCATCAGACTGCCAGATAGAAAAGTGTGATTTCTCACACCACAAAACATGTTTCCACTGCTTAAGAGTCCAGTGGTGATGTGCTGTACGACACACTATTCAACACTTGACATTCTGCTTGGTGATGCAAGACTTGCATGCATCTGCTCAGCCATGGAAACCCATGCCATGAAGCTCCCAGAACGCTGTTTTTGTGCTAATGTTAATGCCAGAGGAGGTTTGGAACTCTGCATTGGCTGAGTCAGCAGAGTGCTGATGACTTTCACACACTATGTCCCTCAGCACTCAGCAACCCAGCTCTGTAACTTCTTGTGGTCTTTTCACTTCCACTTTATGAAATCACTACTTGCTGATGATTGTGAAATATCTAGGAGAGAAGAAATTTCATCAACTTACTTATTGCAAGAGTAGCATCCTGTTACAGTACCACCCTCAAATTCATTGAGCTCCATAGAATGACCTATTCTTTCACAAATGTTTGTAAAGGCAGACTGCATGGTTAGGTGCTTGATTTTATACACGTGGCAAAGGAAACAGAAACACCCGAATTCAGTGATAAATAGATGTGGCCTATACTTCTGTCTATACAGTTTATAGCTTATTTATTGTGTTGGTACCTGTATTTAAATTCAACTAGCAAAAACTTGATTAGAGTTATAAATTACATACAAAAATATAAACAATAATAAAATCCACATTGCATAAAAATGTAACACAGAGATAAAATTACTCTTTGCCACTGTAAGAACACAACTCACCCATTTACATATTCTCGTGTACTTGTGTGTCTTAGTCTCCCAGCTCTAAGTCGTTATCTGTCTTCAGATTGGGAGGCTGGGGATGCAAGAGATTAAGAGAGTGAAAGACAGGGATTGGGAGAGCGAATGAGGGAAAGACAGAGAGCATGGCAAAGAGGGAGGGGTCTGGATGAAGCCCTGACGCGTCACTGTTGCCAGTGAGAGAGAGCGACAGAGCTCTCCGATAGCATTTGCTGCTGGAGTGGATCCCCCTTACACACATCCAACTCATGCACACACACACACACGCACACACACACACTCACACACCAAAAAATTTGTTGGAAATTTTTTTTCCTCTTCTCAACACCTTTGAGTGCTCCTCTTCCTTCTTATGTTTGCACTCACTCGTAGTTTGTGTTGGTGGTGGTGTGTATGTTGGAGTCATGCTTCTCTGTGCCAGCCATAAGAGCAGCCTAGACTAGGTGAGTACTCTGTGTTATACTTGACTGTATTCACTTTAAATGTATTTTAGAAGTGACATGTTGGATCATAAACAACATTGCATTTGCAATGTGGCCCAGGGTGATTTGTTTTGAGGATGCTGAAGAGCTATGATCTCGCTTGTCTTCTTTCTTGTGTCTTCCTCTCCTTGTTCACTTTCTTCATATTTTTTGCCTACATATTTCTGATTTTTCTTCTGTGATATTTTTCTTTGCATGTATGTGTCGTATATGTGTTTTTATGATTCCTCAAATTACTTTTAATCTCCCTTTGTTACTCTGCGTGCAATGCTAATCTGTCAATTCTCATCTAATTTTATCTTCCTGGGCTAAAGTGGTTGCTCCATTGAGGACCCTTTAAGGAGCTTAGTTTCCCCTTTCAGTGGATTATTGACTACCGCGTATCAGCATGACCCTATCTCTTTTTACACACGTTCACAAACCTTTCACATGAGCACACGGAGACTTGCACATACTCTTGTTCATGCTCCATAATTCCAGTCGTCTGTTCCCTCAGTGATACCAACTTTCCTTTTCTTATTCACATTCTGGGTTATGAGAATGACGGTGATATTGTGAGACGTTAGCTAACCTATCCCAATTTACACTGCTTGGCTGAACTGGGCTAATCTGCCTCATGCAACTTTAAAATTAGTTTTTTGCTGCTGTGGATGGAACTGGGGCATCAGATTGGGTAAGACTCAGCCAGCAGGAAACCATTACAAAGCTTGCATGAGGGAATCCTGGCTTGTACTCTGGGGCGGCATAGGCAGATTGCTCTTTTTCAGTTTATGTCGATAGAGTGGTAGGTGGTTAATATGTCACACATTTAGCAACACCCAAAATAGCAGCTTAGAAAGCGCAGTTCAGGAAGTTTCAACATCTTTCATTTCATAGGACGTCATTTTTTTAAATAAGCCAAACTGCGTGCATGTATTAATGAGTGTAGAATGTTTTCATCTTTCCCACTGGCAATATTGCCCTGCTCCTGTCTCATCTGATCTGTGTGTTTGTGTATTTGTGTGAGTGGAAGGTGCACACTCATGAATGCACTCGTGCGTTGCCAGCTGGCAGAATGTAGGCCATGGAGGCACTGCTGCAGCATGGCATTCACTAACATGGGAATGACCCAAACCTCATTCATTACAATATCACTCAATGTGCTTCCATCTTCTCCTTATTTCTCTCTCCCTTCTCACTCTGCCCATTTACATTTTGTGCCTTTCACACTGATTATTCATGTGTTTTTTGAATATCCTTGAGCCTCCTTTTCTCTGTCAGTTTCATTTCACACTTCTCAGTCCCACTTGTATTTTTATACACTCGCCTCAGTGTTTACTGTGATATCAGTGTTTCTTATTCACTATGACATCTCTGTCATTTTTCTGTTGGTTCCCATCTATTTCTTATGTTACCTGATGCTGAGGCAAATTGTAGTTAGGCTTTTGTTAAGCAAACAGCTAGTAACACTAACTGCTTGGCTGTACAAGTCCATGCTTTAAATTTAATCATGTTTTGAGTTTTATACAGTACAAATGTATCATTAATGGAGACCCTGAAATAATAACAGTGAGTAGGGGCATACACAGAGCTTGGCAGGCTCATCCTGTTCTTGTAAAGCTTTAGACTCAAGGCCAGTTCATCATTTTACTGCATGTCATCATGCCCATTTTCTAACGCTCTCTGGTTGTTCTCTGGTGTCTTAGAAGCCCTCTTTTAGAAGTCTAACAATGTTGAAACAACTTTTTTTATGTAAAAACCTTCATTGTATTTCCTTGTTTTCTGGCATGAGTTTGTTACCACAACCTGAATTCCAGAAAAGTTGGGACGTTTTTTACCTTTGAACAAAATGAAAACTAAAAGACTTTCATATCACATGAGCCAATATTTTATTCACAACAGAACATAGATAACATAACAACTATTCAAACTGGGAAATTGTACACCTTCATCCATTAAATGAGCTCATTTCAATTTGATGCCTGCTACAGGTCCCAAAAGAGTTAACATGGGGGCAACAAATAGCTGAAAAAGCAAGAAAATTAAAAAAGATTCAGCTGGGAGAACATCTAGCAAGTCTTCTTCTTCTTTCGGCTGCTCCCATGAGGGGTCGCCACAGCGGATCATCTGCCTCCATCTCACCCTATCCCTTGCATCCTCTTCCCTCACACCAACCCTCTGCATGTCCTCCTTCACTACATCCATAAATCTTCTCTATGGTCTTCCTCTTCTCCTCCTGCCTGGCAGCTCCATCTTCAACATCCTTTGTCCAATATATCCACTATCCCTCCTCTGCACATGTCCAAACCATCTCAACCTTGCCTCTCTGACTTTGTCTCCAAATGTCTCAACATGAGCTGTCCCTCTGATGTACTCATTTCTAATCCTGTCCATCCTGCTCACTTCCAGGGAGAATCTCAACATCTTCAATTCTGCCACCTCCAGCTCTGCTTCCTGTCTTTTT
>VUQH01088960.1:0-13629 GCA_015106775.1 Etroplus canarensis | reverse complement strand
ATTGTCTTTTTCAAAAATTTTTCACAAACACATAACATATACACATATATACATATACACACTACACACACAAACTGCATACCCTTGCATCATTTTTCAATTTGAATAAACGTAATGAAATTGGATTAATTAACAAATTATGAAGGAAAAAAAATTAAAATAAATAAATATATAAATAAAAATGAATAAATGATTTTTTAAAAAAAAAAGGGGGGGGAGTTTGACCTTTGTTACATTTTGTGTTATCCTGCTGGAAGCAGCCATAAGAGGAGGAGTGAAGGTCATGGTCTGCAACAATACTCAGGTAGGCTGCAGGGTTTAAACACTACTCAGCTGGTACCAAGGGGCCAAAAGTGTCCCAGAAATATCCCCCACATTATTACATCACCATCAGCAGCCTGAACTGTTACGAGACAGGATGGATCTAGGTTTTCATACTGTTTAAGTCAAATAACATGGTTTGTAACGAGTGACTATTTGAGCTACTGTTGCTTATCAGCTCAAAGCAGCCTGGCCACTCTCCACTGACCTCTATTATCCACAAGGCCCAGAGAATGACTGCTATAAGGGTATTTTCTCTCCTTCAATCCATTCTCTATGAACGCTAGAGATGGTTGAGCTGGACAATCTCAGTAGATCAGCAGTTTCTGAAATACTCAAACCAGTCCCAACAACCGTGCCATGTTCACAGTAACTTCAATCACCCTTCTTCCCCTTTCTGATACTTGGTTTAAACTTCAGCAAGTTGTCTTGATCATGTCTGTGTGCCTAAATGCATTGAGTTGCTGACATGTGATTGGATGATTAGATATTTGCATCAATGAGTATTTGAACAATGATGTGGCTGGTGAATCTATTTGTCTGAGACATGGAAATTACGTGACTCTGCAATTTTTAACTCAGCACTAAGTGATTCTATTTGTTTTCTCAAATTGATCTTGAAAAAAAAAATACCATCAAGTAAAATATTTTAATTCGAGGTATTTTTCAGGAATCCAGAATGTTCAGCGATTAAACAGAAGTATTTTTAGTAAAATTTTGCCAGGGCATGAGGCACAACAGCCTTGATTTCATTAAACCACTGCTGATTTGGAGAGGACTGATCAGGATCCAACTCTATATGACATTGTGTACTTTTCTTCAGACACTTCATTTTAATATGTTCAACATCAGGGCATTTTTCAGCTGCAGGTTAAGCAGAGGCAGTCCTGAGTATCACATGAAAAACTTGAACAAATCACTCTCACCTGCTGCCATCCTCTCTTCAGCTCCACACAATATCTTGTCATCCCCCCAAATTGCTCTGGCTTGTCTCAAATTCCCCTTTCCACTGATCCTTCCAATTACAGTGTGTGTCTGCGCACAGTGCAGCGACCACACTGTATATCTCCTCGCTCTAACTATGTTTGTACAGGGACTCTAAGACGTTGAGGTATTTGGGTTATTCTTTTGGTCAGATCTGCAGCGCAACTAAAAATCCCACAAAACAGAACGCTAATTGAGCGTCGGATTGAAAGTGAGGGATGTGATCGGTGGGGGGGGGTTGGAAGTCTAGACTGAAGTCCACGACCCTTCCCTCTCAACGTCAATGTACCGTGAAGCCATGCTTTACACACTTAACAGGAAAGGGAGAAGAAACATCAGTCTACTGACCCATCTACTGGTTCATATGAAAATAAAACCTACAGAATTTATTAGGAAACATAAAGAGGAGAAAAATAACATAAAGAAAATCCAATAATGAGTTCCCTCCCCCTAGAAAAAGCACTTTTAGTGTATTGGGGCAATTCGACTGCTATGGTTCTTGATCACCTACTGCGTCCTCTATACCCACAACTTAATTTTCCTTGCATTTCTCATAGGTGTTTATGGAAAGCCTTTGGCAATTTTGGCACAGAAACACAAGAGATGGAGAAAAAGAGGAAAAAAATCCAGTGTAGAGTTTGTTCTAATCAGATGCGAGCAGCCAAAATGCTTAAACCCAACTGTTATTTTTAGCGGTTTTGAGGGCAGTGGGCTTGTCATTTTTGCTATGTTTATATTTCAGATTTTAAGGAATACATATATAACAAATTATGCACATCACCTTCTCATATTAGACAGAGTCTGGACGCTGGCATGTAGCTGTAGTGGGTAAAGGTCTGCCAAGGCCAAAAACCACTGGAAAAAGTGTGTGGGCTGAGCCGTGGATTCAGTCAGGTCTTTGTAACATGTGCAGGAGATTTTTCGAGAACATGCCTCAAAGAATGCAGCTGCATTAAGTAGATTTACCAAAGGAGAAGCGTATATCTGTCCAGGGAGTATTAATGAGGCCTGGAATGGAATTAAATCAACAATAACAACTCATCACATTAAATTCTGCACCGTGGCAGGGCTTTCCTTCTTAAAATATTAAAATGTGACTTGAAAAAAGCACACAGAGGCGCTGAGCATACAGGACGCAGGCAAGGACGCCTCAGCTGTGGAGGTTATTAAGAAAGGACTCAAGCTTGAGTTCTTCGTGTGTTTCACATTTCCCGTTCTGATTGAAGTGCAATGGAGCGGTTCTCCACATCTCCCCCGAAGTTTACCAAACTGTGGTTCAAATCACTGCTATTATCTACGCAATGATAAACTGTACTGCTCTAATTGAAAGTAAGGCACAGGGAGGTGAGTTCAGTCAAGAACTTTCAAAGGCTTCAGAGGTGGATTTTAGGCTTAATTTTAATCCAAATTAGAGGAAAATACCTTTTTTCACAGTTTTTACCATAATTTCTATTAGCTGTCATAATATGGTATCTGAAAGCACAATGCTGCAACATTTCTTAGAGGAGCAAAGTTTAGCATAGTTAGTGATAATGTACTTAGAGGAAAAAAAAAACAAACAACAGATCTGATGTGGGGCCATTAGTGGCCATTATTTCCGCTATGTGAAAGTACTTTTAACCAATCACAGCTTTGTTGGTGGAAGCGATAAAAATGCACATTACCTTCCCACAGGGCTGATCACGCTGGTTGCCCAAAAAAGGCGATAAGCACGGCTGAGATCGTCATGCTAAACATATGTTTAAAAGCAAATTTACACAAATAATCTCACTGATACATCAAGGAAACCCTGTTAGTATGTTTTTAACTATCTCAGCTTCCAGTCTACTTCAGACTTTATGACTGAGATAATTAGATTAGTGAACAAGATGATCAAAGAATTAAAATTTTGGACAACTTTTAAATCAGAAGCGTCATAAATAAAACGATGCTCATGCATAAGACCAATGAGGATCATCTGAATTCACTCATCTGCTTGCATGAGCAGCATGGTGATGTGGTGGTTAGCACTACTGCCTCACAGCAAGAGGGTCTGGGTGGAGTCTGCATGTTCTCCCCGTGCTTGTGTGGGTTCTCTCTGGGTACTCCGGCTTCTTCCCACGGTCCAGAGACATGCGAAGCGGTTAGGAAAAGGCAATTCTAAATAAACAGTAGGTACTAATCTCAGCATGAATGGTTGTCTTGTCCTCTGTGTTGGTCCTGTGATGGACTGGCAACCTGTCCAGAGTATACCCTGCCCTTTGCCCTATGGTAGCTGAGATAGACTCCATCACCCCCCACAACCCTGAAATGGATAAGCAGAAGCGAATGCATGGATGGATGGATGGATGGATGGATGGATGGATTCCTACAGTAGGTTTTAAGCTGCTTGAGCTTTTTTTTTTTAACATCAGTTCCACTTTCCTACGCCATCAAACTCAACTCGGACATCATCATTCTGGGTCTTTATCAGCCTTTACATGACTACAAAAATAGTCCCAGGAGGTCATTCTAACATTTGTGTCCCCTTTGAGTCCATGTAGCATGGACTCATAAGATGCAGTTTCTACCATTGCATTAATCCACTCTTTCAAACTGGGTTTCCGGTCTCAGAATAATTCTGGACGCAGTGACTCATCCAACCATATTAATTGAAAATCCATTCTTTGTAATCGTCACTGTTTGAGATTTGTCACCCAAAAGACGTAAAACTGGCATCTTGGAACCAGACCAGCTGCTTAGATCTCCAAAAACTTTGCCCCGAAATAAGATGAGACTTGGGAACATTCAGTGGAGGAAAGTTCCCACCCCTGTTTTGCATTTTCAACATAAGTTTGTCCCATCAGTTTTATTCTGTGAAGTCTTAATGGGGTGCGATGGTACCTATGTATAATCTTGTACCGTATGAACTTCTCCGTACCTTCCTTTATATATGTAATGTCCACAGTCTGAAAAGTCTTTTCCAAAGCTCCCTCTCTCATAATAGATTCACATTAGCTTACTCACCACTTACACAGTAGTTAATTAATTCATAAAATTGGGATGCCACGTTGCACTCTCACATATCTCAGTTTAGTACAAAATGCATTTCTCTGCAAATTCCCTCGGTTTAAACTTGGCAGTTGCAGAGCTGCTTATTCATAGGTATTCTGTCTTTCAGAGTGTCATTCAAGTGACCCGCCTCCTCCCCATCTCCACCTCATCCTGGGCAGTCAGAAATCTGCATCCAAGTCTCCACCTAGTTTATCACCAGTGTCTAGACTATGGGGGGTTCTGTCCTACCTCCTACCATGTTTTACTCGCTGCTATGTGGCTTCATTGGAGCCTGAGTGCCAAATGATTTATTACTCACACTCTGTATTTTCAGCAGATCATGTTCAATTCTTTCAAATGAGCTCTCATTACTGACATAATTTTGTGCATGGGGCCAGCACATTACCTAATACCTGCTGGTTTGGTCAAAACAAACAAAGTAATCCCTGTTCACAACAAGAAATGAGCTAACAGGGTGAAGAGTACAGTATGTTAAACAAGGAAAACCAAAAGTGAGCACCTTCAGAATCATTCATCTTCTTCTGCTTGTCTAATTCAGGGTCGTGGGGGACGCTGGAGTCTATCCCAGATATCACAGGGCGAAACTCAGGGGACACGCTGGACTGGTTGCCAATCTGTCGCAGAGCCAACACAGAGAGACAAACAACCATTCACGCACACATTTATACCTACAGTCAATTCAGAATTGCCAATTAACCTGACCCCCTTTGCATGTCTTTAAATCAGAATCAGAATCAGAATACTTTATTAATCCCCGGGGGGAAATTACTTAAAATGTGGGAGGAAGCCAGAGCACTCGGAGAGAACCCACTCAAACATGGGGAGAACATGCAAACTCCATTTCAGACTCCATGGGTCTAAGGCAGCAGACTGTTGGATTTGAACCCAGACTCAGACCCTCTTGCACCGTGCCATTCTTCAAATTTCTTTAATTATCCAGTTTAGAGGTTGTGAAGCTGCTGAAGCCAATCCCGGCTGTCATATGGCAAGAGGTGAGGTACAGTTTATCACAAGGATAACACAGACGTCCAACCACTCAAGTTCACACCTACAGCCACTTTAGAATTGCCAAATTAACCCAACACATATGTCTTTGGACTGTGGGAGGAAGCTGTAGTATACAGAGAGAGCCCACAAAGGCACGGGGAGAATGTGCAAACTCCACAGAGAAGGGCCCCAACCAGCTAATGGACTCAAACCCAGGACCTTCTTGCTGTGAGGTGACCACCTAACCACTGTACGCTGTGCTCCCCCACCCTGACAATACTGATATCAACACCTAAAATTCAAGTAAAATCAATAATCAAACTTAATTTCAGACTCGAGGACATACCTTAATACAATAAATACTATAGACCATTCAAGACAAAACCGCAATCATCATTCAGTTTAAAAAAGCATTTCTTGAGTTTTTCTGAGGCATAATGAGTACTGGGAGCAGCTTGCTAAAGCCTCTATGCTGCTTTTCTCTGACTCATTCACATGACACAAAATTATACAAGAGATATTTTGGAAGTGCCCCATATTTATGAAGACCAAAGAATATAAACGGCTGACTGGCACTACACCATCCTGGAACCTGAAGCAGCAGGCTCAGAGCATCATTGTAAGCTAGTCTGAGCCTCCACCTACTACTTTGAGATCAGGGAGTTGGCCTGTGAGCTATGATGGATCTTTAAAACCAACCTTAGGAAGAATATTTTTTTCCATATGCATGTTTTCATTTCCAAATAAGCTTTGGATAAATTGGGGGTTGGGGTAAAGCCACCCGTTAGCTCTTTTCGTGGGGAGTATGACACTCCTATCAGTCCTACGTTTTGGTCTGGAGCTTCAGGTGGCTGTTTACACAATGCTACAATCTTCCCAAGAGTGAACATCTCAAGGAATTCACCCCAAGGTCATAATGAATAATGCAGAAAAAATGCCAAAAACCCAAGAGTTACATCTCAGAGTCTCAGCAAGAATTCTGGAACAACGTCCTTCAGACAGATGAGACCAAAGTGGAGCTGTTTGGCCATAATGAACAGCGCCATGTTTGGGAAAACCAAACACAGCATAACAGAACAAATACCTCATACCAACTGTCAAGCATGGTGGTGGAGGGTTGATGATTTGGAATTGCTTTGCAGCCACAGAACCTGGGCAACTTGTGGTAAGTTATCATGACTTCTTCTGTATGCCAAAACATTCTAGAGCCAAAAGTGAGGCCATCTGTCCAACAGCTATAGCTTGGCTTAAACTGTACTAAGGTGTTGCAGTTGCCTGGCCAAAATCAAGACCTCAACCCAACTGAAATTCTGTGCTGGGACTTTAACGGGGTGTATAAACGAATACCCACAAACCTCAGTGAGCCGTCAGGCTCCCCTACCCTCCAGGTCCTACTCAAAATTCAAAAATGTTGCACCTAAAAGTTATAAATCCTAAAAAAACAGAACACTCTTTGGTTGAAGGACTTAGCCACACTACACACTGGTAGACCTGTCATTCTTATGGCAAAGATTGTAAACAATTCATACATTTCATGGTTCCCATTATGTGAAAATGTTCTACTTTCACTTTAAATTGTCTTAATTTAAAACAAGTCTGGACTGTTTGTTGGACAAAATGCATATTGTGAAAAACTGTAACATCTGGCCACAGGGTAAGTTGCTAAATTAAAACAAAGCAAATACAGTGAATATACAGAAGAATAATTCATAATGAAAATAATTCTTGATATCCTTCTTATAGATGTGTTTTCAATCCATCTTCATACAAAGATAAAACACATTTTACTCATGAATTAATATGTGTATACATTTCTATAAATAACTACTATTTACCCCTACAGGAGCTGACTGCTTGCTGAAGTTTTTTTCCAAACTTTGTGTGCTTGATACCACTGATGGGTAGAAGATCCGATAATGTTTACAAGACTGTGGGGTCAAAGGTCAAGGTCACAGGGTAAGATTTAAGGCAGAGGAGTAATAGCCAAGTTCTACGCATTTAATTTTTAAAAATATAGATATATATATAAGATCTTTTACTTTTAATATGTTGACTTATGTGGACTGTATTTTATTTGTAACATAATATTTTGTATAAAATGTAATATCTTGACATTCATCTCAGCCACTAAATTTTACAGTGATAACAATGCACTTGCACTGCGCTTTAACAACAAGTAATCCAAAATGTACGTCCTTTATAAAACCTGAAACTATCCTTTTATGAAAAGCCTAAATAACCCTTGAATATACTAATATAAACAATTATAAAAAAGGTGTTGGTCTCAACTAAATCTTGGAGGGAAAAGAAACTGCCCTTTATCCTGAGAAGACTGCTTTATAGCCATCTTCTCCATCTCAACAATTAATGACTCCTACTACACCTACAGTAACACTAAAAGAATAATTCAAAAAGCTGAATGCTTCTTTAAAATGTAATACATGTAAGTACAGGTAAGTATATCAATTGACCAACTGGCTGCACTCAGATGCTGCTCTATGCAGCTCACCATAAGGTAAAGGAACACATAAAGGAAAGGTACATTATCCTAAGCCATTGAGAAGCCTTGCTTATTTTCAAGTGTAAATTAAGCATGATAATTACAAGCTTACGAGGTGTGCAATTTAAGTGAATGGACAAAAACGCTCTTGTTTATTTGTCTGTGTAGGGTTGACCGTGATTAGGTGCCATGCTCTGAAATTACTGTATAGCTGTAAAACAAATCCTCTTTCTTTTAAAATTTCCTAAATCAGGCACAATTAAAGACTTAATCTGCCCACTCAGAGTGAGCCAACAACCTGCCCTTCCATTCATGTTAAAAAGCAAATTGAGGTGTTTTATAAGCGTACATGTCTCTTAAAAGCAGGTAAATGGAGGAGATGGAACATTTCACGGAGCTACAGTGGTTTAATGGCATTGCCTGACATTTTTACACCTCTGACTTTGTATGTAGAAGATGTGGAAAAAAAGATAAAGCCTTTGCAGAGTATAATTTATGGGGAATCCCAGTAATTGCACATAATTAGTATGCCACACTGAGGATGTCAGTCTCTGGCTGTCTGCTATTCCTTTGTTGACTGCAGTCTCCATAAGGTGTTTGGAAAAAGAGTCTAGTTTGTTTTCTTTCCACCAGCCCAAGTTAGGAATAATGGTCTAAATACAGAATGACTAAACTGTTGAGAAAACACCCAAAAGTCATGTCTTCTTAAAACTGATGGTACCTGGGAACATAAAGCTATTTCTGTCAACCAAGTTCTTTACGAGAAAATGCTCCTTTCCATCTTTTGATTCCAGTGACTGAAATTATTGTGGAAAATTAAGAAAGGTCTTATACAGAGGTGGTATGATGGCTGAAAGGTGTTTTTCTGTACAGAAGAAGACCATTCTCATCTCATCTATGTGACTGTGTTGTGTGTTCATAGGTGGCTTATTAAACCAATCTTGGCACGGAACATCTGACCGCAAGCTGGACATTTGACTTCATAGGTGTCATCCGTTGGTGATGTTCCTGACTTTCTCATTGCTCATTTTTGCTTGGCCTTTTCAATCAGCTCATTTTCATACTTCTTTGCCCCTTGTTTGATTCAACAGCGCCAATTGCTCTTGTTTTCTGCCAATTCTTTTTCCCTGGCGTTTGTCCCTTGATCTGAATATTGGACTCGCTGTACACTGTGCAAGGGGTAGGTTGAAACATAACTTCGGTTTATTTCGTACTGATAGTGAGTCCAAAGTTGACACAGGCACCAGAGAACTTGTTTAGGGAGATTTGCATGTCTGAGTAAGAAGAGGCATTCAGGGCACAGTCATCTGCAAATAGGAGATCTCTTGGTGAAATACACCTTTGACTTTGCTTTCGTATGTCTAAGATTGAAGAGTCCCCCGTCCATTCGGTAGCGGATATTGATGCCTGGGTCTGAGTCGCTGAATGCGTCATGCAGCATTGCCGAAAGCATGAGGCTGAAGAGTGTTGGTGTAAGAACACATCCCTGCTTAACACCACTGGTCACCTCGAAAGGAGCACTCTGATCGCCGTCATCCAATACATGTGCTTGCATTTCATCACGGAATTGGCAAACCATCAACACAAATCTTGGTGGGCAGCCAAACTTTGCCATAATTTTCCACAGTCCTGTTCTCCTTACAGTATCAAATGCCTTCATAAGATCAGCAAAGGTGGGGTACAAGTCCCTGTTTAGCTCTTAGCATGTTTCTTGTATCTGCTTTGCAGCAAAGATCGTATCTACCGTTCCACGACCGGCACGAAATCCACATTGGCACTCAGGTAGTAGGCCACTGTCCAGATGCTTGAGCAGTCGGTTTAGCTGGATGCGAGTGAGAATCTTCCTGGTAGTAGAGAGCAGAGACATACCACGATGGTTGTCACAGGACTGCCTGTTGCCTTTCCTCTTGTAGAGATGTACTATGGTGGTGTCCTTGAAGTCCTGTGGCATCCTTGAAGTCCTGTGGTATTTCTTCCTTCTCCCACATGAGGTTAAAGAGAGTCGTACGCTTTTGAATGGAGGAAGGACCACATGATTTGCAAATCTGTGCAGGTATTGCGTCAGCTCCTGGCACTTTGTCAGCTGACATCAGCTTGATAGCTTTCCTCGTTTCGTCTGGTAGGTGGCTTGTCTAAGTCATGCTGAATATCTACTTGTGGAAGGTGGTCTATGGCTTCACTGCTGATTGACGAATGGCCTATTTAACACAAAGTCAAAGTGTTCCGCCCATCTGTTCAGGATCATAACCTTCTCAGTGAGTAGCTTAGTTCCAATTACAGTGAAAAGCGGTGACGTTTCTGTTTGCTGAGGACTGTACAGTGTTCTGATAGCTTCATAAAAGCTTTTTGAGTTATGAGTGTGAGCATACACCAAGCTGAGCCGCTTGTCTTTCAACTGTCTGAGCTTGGACTGGACTGTCTTCTTGGCATTTTGTAGAGCGGCAGCATTTGATGGACTTGAGTTTGACAGATAGGTCCTGTGGAGCAGATTCTTTTGTTGAATTAACTGGGTTATCTCCTCGTCATGTTCATCGAACCAGTCTTGGTGGCAGCGGGTTTTTGGACCGAGCATGTTGAGGCAGGTTGTATACATCAAGTCCTTGAAGAGGGCCCATTCCTGCTCAATGTCTAATGAGTCTGAATGTAATGACTCAAGCTTAGCATCTATTTATCTAGTGACTTGGTCCTTTATGGCTTGTTGCTTGAGTTTGTTGACTTTCAAGCGTTTAGGAGCCTTTTTACCTTGGGGAGGCCTAGGTGAACGTATCTTCATGTTCATATTGGACACAATAAGGCGATGGTCAGTCCAACAGTCTGCCCCACACACGGACTTGGTGACTCTGACATCATTCATGTCTCTGCTCCTGACTGTAATGTAGTCTATGAGATGCCAGTGCTTGGAGTGTGGCTGCATCCAGGCAAAAGTTAACTATTGCAACAACAATGCAACAACAGCTAATCAGGAGAAGCCTCAAAAAACTGCATATAAAAGTGATAGCAGTGCACACCCTGGAATGAGTTTTCTGACAAGTCACTGTTCACGTCCTAAAACTGCATTTGGACAGTTTTAAGGCATGTTGCCTCACAGCAAGAAGGCTGTGGATTCAAATCCATTTGCTGCCTTGGAACTTTCTGTCTTGTGTTTGCCTGGGTACCCTCCAGGTACTGTGGCTTCCTCCTACAGTCCAAAAAGCATGGGTGTTAAGTTAGGGTGATTTTAAATTGGCGATTGGTGTGAATGGTTGCTTGTCTGTGTGAACCCTGAGATGGACTGGTGACCTGTCCAGCGTGTACCTCTCAACCCTGAACTGGAGAAGCAGATAAGCAAATGCAGTAGTGCAGTGGTTTATACGTTGGGGACACAAGCCCCTCTCAAATTACCTATGTTACCTAAGCATAAAATTAAAAGGTAGCTCTTTGAAGGACATTTCTACCTGCTGCTTTTTGTGCAAAGCTAACTAAAACACGTCTCATATAAAGTGTGACAAAATGTTGTGGCTCCTTTACCTTGATTTAATTACAATACAGAGCTCGTGAATAAATCAGCAAATAAAAGAGTAATGCTCAATGGTGGGATCAAATTTTTCAGTTTTTTTTTTAAAATTCTAACATATTATAGTCGGTCTGTCTGTTTAAGAGGGTTAGATTAAAAGACCAAGCGTAAATCTGACATTCAAATGATTCTTTAGGTGAGAATAGAGGGAGTGTTCATGATCAGTTGTCATTTGGCTGCTTTGTTTTCCATCATTTGACATGAATGGTGAGACATTATAGTACAGCCACAAAAACACAATATTTAGGCCTACTATACTTTAGAATGCGCTTGGATTGGCATGGTATATTGTGTGGCTATAGCAGTACAGACGTGGTTGCTGCCCTCAGTAAGTTTGGTGTCAGCACAGCTCTCTAGTGTACAAAGCAAAGCTAGAGAGCTTGTTGCACTCTTTGATGTGGTCTGCACATATTAGCTGCCCTAACACTAAACCCAATTACATGAAAACAGTAAGAGGTAATGTAGCAAAAGTTGATATTTTTCTCTAGAGTTCTATGCAAGGGTAAAAAGAATGCTGCATTAAAGCTACTTCAAGAACAATTTACCCAGAAAAGATCAATTCTGGCTACATCTTTATAGAATATTCCTTACGTGTGGTGAAAAGAGGCCAAATGAGTATTTAAAGCAAATATGAAGACTCCATTCAGTGGAGGGATGCGCTAAGAGAGACTGGGTGTATCTGCGAGGATGGCACGTATGGAAAGAGACAGGAGCAGTTAAGGTCTGACTCACATGGGTCATCTGACTACAGAGTGTCATCATCCTTGTTGTTGCTCTGCGCTGCTGCCCAGAATGACCTACTTAATATGTCCTGAAATGTCCTTGAAACGTCACTTTGTCAATATTACTTCACTCGTGCTGCTCTGGTCAAAGTTACTTAGTACAGTAAAGTCATTGTGTGAGTACTTACCTAATTTTCCTTAGTGGGATTATAAAGTATCTTTACTCTTATTAAAGTGATGCCTCTTCCCAGAAGGACGTGTAATGAGGGCAGCAGTAAATAAACATTTTTCCCCATTGACAACAGGGCCATAACAACAAGCCACAAATAAGCTGCTCAAAAGTCTTTTTACCTTGTTGGTCGTCAAGCATCACCATCCAAAGGCGTTAAGGTCTGAGAGTTCCACCTTGTGATCACAAAGAGGAAAGGGGTACTGATCTCCACACATTTTCATCACTAAAAGACTGTTTGCTGTAATAATTAGGGCTGGTTCTCAAAGTACCAAGGTGGAACTGGCCACACAAGCAGTACTTTGTTTCTGTTGGCCCACATTTTAGCTCAGTTTGAGAGGACTGAGTTTAATTCGTTTATAGTGGAATGCATGGTAAAACAGCTTTACCGTTTTTTAAAATATATTAGGTCTGGTTCCATGAGCTGATTACAGTACAACTATGATTGGAGATCAATCTTAAAAAAGCTATTAAAAATACAAAAGAAGGTTTCGCTATTGCAACTTGGCCTATCGTGCCTCTTTTGATCTCATCATGGGCGTGTATGCTGCAGGAGTCGGCTCAAACCTGACTGGTCAAGAATACTAGGAAACCACACAATATGGACAAAGGTATTGGGCCAAACCTCTTAATCACTGAGTGCAGGTGCCACAGGTGAATAAAATCATGCAACTAGCCATGCAGTCTGCCTTTAAAGCACTTGTGAAAGAATGAGTCCTTCTGAAGAGCTCACTGAATTCCAGTGTGGCATCATAATAAGATGTTACTGTTAAAAACAAGTCAGCTTGTTAAATTTATTCCCTCCTAGATATTCCATTATCAACTGTAAATCACATTATAGCCAAATAGAACCACCGCAATTCGGCCACAAAGACCATGTAAAGTTACAGAGTGGGGTTGTGGAGTGCTGAGGGGGATAGTGCATAGAAGAAGCCAGGGCTGACTCAATGACATCACAGTTCAAAACTTCCTCTGGCATTAACAACAGCACAAAAGCTGTAAGCTGGGCGCTTTATGGCATGGGTTTCCATGGCCGAGCTGCTGCATGCAAGCCTTGCATCACCAAGCACAAAGCCAAACATTGGATGGAGCATGCTGCCACTTGATTCGGGAGCAGTGGAAACATCTTCTAAGGAGTGATGACTCACACTTTGCTATCTGGCAGTCTGATGGATGAGTCTGGGTTTGATCAATGCCAGGATAACAGTACCTGCCTGGTCTTCATTGTGCCAACTGTAAAGTTTGGTGGAGGAGGAATAATGCTATGGGGTTGTTTTCTGTTGTTGGCCTGGGCCCCTTA
>VUQH01088957.1:38540-53689 GCA_015106775.1 Etroplus canarensis | reverse complement strand
ATAAAGTTTACCATCAGAGGGTCTGATGAAAAATTTTATGCTTCCTGGCAACCATTTATAAATTTTGTTCACAATTTGTCTGCCAGTGATATTGACTCATGATTGTGTTATGTTGAACATGTATTACCCAGTGACCCATTGGTCTTTGAGTATAGTGTTGTCTATACTCTCAATATACAGTATTAAATTGTTTTCTCTTCATTTTTTTCCCTTCAGTTTCAAGAAAACATATATGAATAAGTCAGACAATAATTAACAATAACGCTTGTAAGGTCTGGTATCTTGGGGAGGGACGGGGTGGCAAAATTGTATGTTTGTGTGTTTATCTGTCCGAAAAATAATAAAAATACTTGGATAAAAGAATGATCTGGGTTGTTGTTTTGGCCACTCCAAAAGTTTTTGCTCTCTCTCTGATGGGTTTATTTTGGTTTTTCAGCCTAATAATGGCCTCCTTCACCTGCATAATGAGAGTTTCAGTGAACAGCTACCAAATGCAAGTTTAACACTTGGCTTCAACTCCATATTTTTTTAATCTGCTTAGTTTGTCATGGAATAACAGGAGAACAGACCTCACCTGACCATGAAACTGCTCATTTGTCAATTGTCCTAGTACATTTGAGCATCTGAAAATAATGGGGTACTGTGTATAAAAATGGTTGTGATTTCTAAACAGCTAAAACTGAAAGTCACATTTTGACTGTTTGATTTAAAATCCACAGGGGTGACAGACTTACAAAAAATCTGTCATTGTCCCTAAACATATGGACCTACGCAAAGTTTCATATTGAAACAACATTTCAAATGCTTGCATTTCCAACCCATAATCATCACCTGTAATTAGGTAACACAAGCTCATATTGCTAAATATGTTTCTTCTGGAACTCCATATCAGTCTAAGATTTGACTTCCAGTGACCTTGATTTAAACACACCCATCCAGTTTGCTAAGAAATAACATGCTTCACAGGAAACAGTAAAACCATCAGGAATTAAATATATAAAAGGGACAAAAATGAAAAACACATTCCAAATTAAATTGATAATATGACATAAAATTTGGTAATTGCACGCCTTCAATAAGTAATTATATCAGCATGATTAGATTAATCATAAACTCCTGCTGTTAATAGTCTGTATAATGAGACATTACAGGAATTGTTATGCTAATTCACATTTCATTACCACACTAACAATAAATTTCACATGGTTTTGTGCCTTTAAGCAGTAAGTCTTGCAGAAACCAATTGCGTGTTGTGTAAAACTCACTAACTCATTTGTCTGTTCTCTCCTCCTTTCCTTTCTTTTCTTTGCTTTTGCATTTTTCTCTTGTATTCTCTTTCTCACTAGAAGGATCTACCTCTGCCCCGAAAAAGTAGTGGGTAAGTTTACTTTACTTATGTTTTTCCTCAAGAATTGCACGTCTTTTTTTCATGTGTGTCTGTAGTGTATGTGTGTGATGTCCCCCAAGTAGTTTGGGGTAAGTTTTTATGTAATGTGGGTTGTGTCGCTGTAAGTGATGTTATGTGAGATTTTTCTTGCCTCATGGAAAACCTGGAATCTTGTTGGATTCTGATTGGGAAAATCAGATAATTATCTGGACAGTATTAAGGAAATCAAGCACATTTAGTTTGCTATGCCAAAATATGCACTTAATGTTGCAGTCTTTTTCTCTTTGTATTGTACAGCTAAAGTTTTCTGAGCTGAATGACAGGCTGTTGAAAGACAGCAAAGGAATGACGTTTTTTAAAGACTTAAAATCTTTTCAGCTTTGTGACAGGAAGTCATGGTCAAATGATACTATTGTGCAGTGGGAGCCTTGTCTACTGACCGCAGCATGTTTCGACTTTGCAAGAGCTTTTTCACTCACCAAGCTTCTCTGCTGGCCCAATCTGTTGCACCAGTGAACTGTGCAATGGAAGTTCAGCAGCAGGAGCTCCGTGCTGTGACCCTAATGCCCCATGTGGTCAGGGGGAGTCGGAGGATTGAGAAACGTGAACAGAGCAGTACATGATTTAAGCCATGAAGTGCTCAGTGAGTGACTGACATTTTGTGCATTCTTTTATGCTCTTTGTTAGCGTAGCAAGTATCTTGACCTGCAGCCGTGGTGTGGGAGAACTGTTGTAGACATTCTTTATTGAGTTAATGTCAAGATGGGATCCACTGTTGTTAAATTGAGCTTTCCATTTAATTAGCAATTAAAAGATATAGAAAACTTACAGTTTGTGTTGCCAAAAAAACAACAACTGTGTGATGATATGATGACTGGTATCACTGTCCTGGAGCTGTAAAAGCTGTGCCATCTCCCTGTCATCTCATTCATGATTGGACACCCTGCTACACCTGTGTCTCTTATAAGCTTCCTCTGCCACACTGCACTGCACCATCACCCGTGGTGAGCCCAGTGCAGACAGATATAAACACAGACAAAAAGGCAAACATAGAGAACAGTTCTTACATTTGGTTTAGTACAGCATCAGACAGTCAAGAGCACCCTGACGTAGTTAATGAAACTCTTAAACACGGTAAGGGAAGTGGGCTGGTTGCATTGCGAAAATCACTTTACATGTAAGATAAAGATAAAGGCTGTGCTATGTGTTATATTAATAGAGAAATTTCTGAGCAGCATAATGTCTCTTACTATTTTCTTTGCACAGCCTCAGTCTGGGTGCTTCGGCTGGCTGGTTTGTCACTTGGTGAACCGGGCACAGAAAGCGAGAAAGAGCTGTCTGCAGAGAGCAAGACCTCAGTTGCAAATCAGAACATGTTCATAGATTTTTCACAAGGTGGGTTATTGTAGATTGGCAAGAATAAGGTGAACTTATGAGAGGAGAGTGTCACTTAAACTAAGATAGTATACATTTTTATAAATCTAAAATAAAAAATCAGATAACCACCTCATTGTTATTCGTGCACACCCCTACTGGAGTTTGTTTATTTTACAAAATTTAATATTGTAATATTAAGTCTAGACCCACTGAAGAGTTCTAGTTTCACTTTTAGCTCATGAACTGAAATAGTGAGGTGTCTGTCTATCATCTGTACATACACACTTCACAAAAATTGGTACTTCTTCTAGAATATGGGTCAGATTTTAGTAAAACTTGCACACAGTGAACACCTAATGGGTCTTCACCCAAATTGTGCTCAAGGTGAAGGTCATAGTTGTTGTTTTATTGCAACTGTTGCATTTTCACAAGAATCGCTACTCTGAAGACTATTGGCCTGGATTGTGATGTTCATAAAATGAGTATTTGCAAGTGTCCCTCTGCCATTTATACATAAACCCTGTTATTAGGTTTAATTGTGCCATAGTAATATGTTAAGCTTAGTTAGGGCTGATCAAGAACTAGGACTGTGGGGCAGCCATAGCATCAGGTCCTGGCAGGCAATGATAGAGTAATAACTTGATTTGACAACGTAATCAAAATAACTTCCTGTTTTTGTGAGTGGAAAACTTGAAGGTAAATTTGCTATTCCTATATTCACTATTCTGATCATGCTGGCTGGTTTTGAATGATACTCTTCATTTAGATGTTGGATCTACTGCTAATAGCACTATGATAGCTTGAAATACTGCTTTGCCACACGTCTTGCATATCACTTGTATCCTGTATCATGATGTTATTGGTCATGATCATGAAGGGAGTGGTCCTAGTGGTTGACTCCCACATTTATTTACATGCTTTTTACGGCCATGGTTACTCCTGTAGTCATAATAGTCCTGAACTCAAACACTTTGATATGGTGGTGAACATGATGAGTTTGTCCTGGATATGATTGTTTGCAAGCGTTCATGGCTTTTCACTGGATTTTAATTCTCATTAATTTGTGCAATTCACCAGCCACGGCAAGAAAACATATCACTTTCTTTCTGTACTTCACACTTACAATAACCTGTGAATTGTGATGGAGTCAGATGAGCTACTACACCATTAAGGTTCTGGTACAGACTATAGGTAATAAAGGTGTGGTTTTAGTTTTAGCTTGATTTCTCCTGACTTCACTCTCTCCTGGCTGCAGGAGAAGAAAAAAATCATGATGCAGATATTTTTAGAATCAGTGTGACTCATTCTTCCCTAGTTATGTCCGATGCCCATGCAGAAAAAAACAGCTTATAAATAATAGAAAAGGAGATTCTCTGTATAATTTCAAAACTTGCCTGAGAGTCATTGTATTTTAAGTTTTTTCAGTTTGAGTTAGTCTTAATGTCTGCTCTGCAAACAGGAGAATAGCTAATTGAGTTGATTAAAATGTATGTTTGGATCAATGGTGTCTTTGAACTCAAGAACTTCTAATTATTACTTATTGTTTTGGGCCTACAGGACATCATGGAGAGCTCAGCCAGCAAGTATAAGAAAGAGACCCACTCATGCTTCATCTTTGCTGTAATTGTGTCGTTGAATGAAATGATTAATGGGAATTCCTTCAAAAGGGTCAATGTTAAAGCCAGAAATTGAGTCTTGAGTTAGCTTCACAAAACATGACCGACTTCTCATAGTGAGAGAGACAGAGAAGCAGTCTTCTTTTTCCACATTGCTAGATTATGTGTAAGATAAAATTAGTGGCTTTCCGTGCTGTTTAGAAGTAAATGGGAGATTAAATGTCGAAAATTGTGGTACTTACTAGTGAAAACACTCATGGTTGACAGTTTTTAGTGGTTAAACTGTTTGAGTCTCTGTCCATGGTGCTGAAATCCAGTTCCCTTCTCTTTCTTTCCCCTGTAGTGATCATATGCCATGCTTCTTTTTTTTCTTTTGTCCTTAGAACACAATCTTTTATTACAGCTACATTCTTCACTACTGGAAACCAGTATGATAGTTGTTTTTAATCTGGAAGAATTGTTTTTCCTCTCCATCTTAACTGTTCTATACTTTTTGACTGTGTGCTTTCTTTTTTCTCTTCTACTACTATTCCTGCTCTTAAAAGTCTTATGTACATCAGGCAAAATTTGGAAAATTGTCCTCTGCTCAACATGCAGTCTACAATTGCCCTTGAATATGAAGGATAGTGTAATTTTCCTCCATATGCTTACTCTTTGCTGTTATTGCTTCAAGTGTTGAAATCCTTGAAATTTTTCTGAAATTGATGCAGTCCACTACCATGCCCTCCTCCCTCTTTTCAGCTTGCCCACTTTTGTTCTGCGTGAGTTGAATGTGAATCACTTAACTCAGTCGCATTGTCAGTTGATCATGTAAACTGTTATTGTAGCACTATGTGCCCTGGCAGTTTAGGTGGTTGTAAATGTGAAACATGGTGTTAATTTCCTTTATAGAGCTCAGATTTTATGAACTTCATTTTTTTAAATGTGTGTACCACACTGCTTAGTATTCTGTATACATCTTACTCTGAGAAGAGGTACTGTCTGCCAGCAGTAGTCTGACACTATTAGCTTATACATCCCTGGGGTAGTTAATGTGTATCTGTATCCATGTTTAAATACAAATTACTGCTATAGTCAATCTGAGTGTGTAATCTTATGTGAATCATGCACGTGTGCCCCTAGCTGCTGTCATTGGGTGTGTTTGTCCGTGACCTTTGACCTGTGTGGCAGGGTGGCAGATGTCACAGCATGACTTGATGGAGACCCTGGAGTTGGAGGCTCATAGTCAGCATTCCCCCCTTAGTGCTACCTCCTGCTTAAAGTTGCCTTCAGGTTTTCTTTAAATGCATCTTCTTCTTGTACTGTGGGTGTAATGACTAAGTGTTTAGGTGGAAAATAAATAGAAGGACAGACAGGTCACCAAATACTGAAATCATGAGAGGTTGAATGCACTTTAGAAAAGCTGGAACTCTCCCAAATGACAGACAGAAACACCCATCTTGTCTTCTCTATGATATCATGCCACCCATCCTTGTCTCTGACCCCCCACTGCTTTTCAATGATATCACCACCCTCCTCCCCCTTCCTCCCCTCCTCTCCTTCTCGTCTCTCCCATGTATATTTTATCCATGCAGACTCCCACATTAGAGATGGCATCCATTATTGAATTACTCCCCTCAGCACTACTGTGCAACTGTCACCCCACGTCAGCTTTAACATTTGGTGGATTTGTTTCAAAGAGAGGGAGGGAAGGCGTACACATATGCGCTCACACACACGCACAGAAATGACATCTCTCTTGGCTGGGCATTGCAGAGCAGCTCCTGTGATATCTAGGACAAAGAGACAAGTGCCAGAGCTCATCCAATGTGGCATTTCACATTAAAAAAAAACCCAGAAATGTGTCTGTATGTCTCTGTGTGCCTGATAAAGTATAAGACTGACGTAGTTCCTCTCTACTTTCTCACTCCCTGACTGTGGCACTCCAAACACACTGGATAATACTAAAGATAACAATCTTTTGTTAAAAAAGGTGAGTTTTTTTTAGTTGCACTGTAATTTTTAAACATTATGCAAAAATATTTATCATTGCATTTGTAAGGGGCTATTTTGACCTGCAGATGAATATATATTTGCTGCTTTTTACAGCACTAAAACAATGCACGTGGGACTAGCTCAAAGCGGAAAAAAGCAATATACCATTCAGTGTTTAGCTTAAAGCATTAGTCTAAAGACAGTCTGTAAAAAGCACAAAACTATCCCTTTCTATTGCCTGTGAAGCAAATTCTTTCTCTGTGGTGTGGACCCCCTTAATTGTCCAAATGCTACTAAAAGTGCATGGATGGGTCATAAGCTTAACTCCCATGCTTAGAGTCTCCACTACCTGCTGCTGTAGAACAAGTATTTAGCCTTTTATTACAAACTGAAAGAATTAATGTGAAGACTTTTTGAACAAATGGGCTTGTGTGTCACAGAAAAGTTGGGGAAATCAGAAAGAAGTGGCTCATTGAATAAATTACTAAATTGTTTTAATTGTTGTTACCCGTCCTAAATTGGTTTTCACAAAGGAGCTTGATTTAGAAGTAATTTTTTTTTTGCTCATGCAGCTGAAGGACTGATGAGCTAAAGCCATTGCAAAGTGTCTGTAGTCTGTCCATCCACAGTTCACAAGAATTGTCCTCGTCCTGCTGTATTGGTCGTATTTTAGTGAAACATCCACACAGTGATTACCTAATGGGTCTTCACTCAAATTGTGCTCAGGGTCAAGGTCATAGTTTCCATTTTTTGGGCATTTTTCAATTTTCACAAGAATAGATACTCCAAAAAAATTGATCTGGATTCTAATGTTCATAAAATGAGTGTTTGCATGTGCTCCTCATCCATACATAAATGTCATTATTAGGTTTATTATGGCATTATAATATCTTAAGCTACAGTAGGTTAGGGTTGGTAAAGAACTAGGGCTGTTGTGGAGTATACTGTATGACTGTTTGTGAGCCTTTTTGATTTGTCAATGGATTTTAATTCTCACTAGTTTGTGCAATATAGCCAACCAATGACAAGAAAACTTATCACTTCCTTTCTATACTTTAAGCATTACAATAACTGTATTTCATTGATGTTCTGGTTTTGAATGAATGAACCACCACCTCTATTAGTTGAACTAGTCAAGACACCATCCTAACTCACTTGTGTAGTTAATGTTAGGCAATAAAAGCAGGTAGTCACAATTAGGTCTGTATTGTCTTTTTCTTAAATAAAATGTTAATTAAAAATAACATTGCTTTTCAATTTACTGTCAACTCATTAACCTGTCTAAACTTTACCATTAAAGGCTTAATAATTCTGTTGTCACTGAATGTAGATATTACACTGTGGGGTTTGATATTATTTCATTAAGAAATATGTTAACATTATGTTAATAGTTCTGATGCACCACTGGTTTATAGTGGGACTTTTTATATTAATATACAATATTTAGAGCAATCTATGACAAACACAGACAGTACTTGACAGTAGGATCAGTTGATGGGATAGGATTTGTTGATGACAGGAAAAATATATCATTACCCTTTAATGGCATGTTTTTAAAATGATGTTATTGCCTGGATAATAGTGCTCAGGTACAAGCTGTAGCATACAAAACACATGCAAAATAACTCATGAAAATCCTATTACTATGTCCCTCCTTTCTCTCTCTGTCATTTACATTAGTGTACAGTTCACTACCCCTCATCTCTCCACCTCTGATTGGTTTTTACTCTGTTTTTCTTGCATTCTCGCTTGCTTTCCCCCACACGCTTTTTCTCCCTCTCTCTCATTCATGCTGCATGTACTTACATGGACCCCCCTTTTTTCTTTATCTTGTTCTCCTCCTCGCTTTACTCTCTCACTCTCTCTGCACCCCCCCTTTTGCTTTGTCGCCTTACAATTCCTGGCTTGGCACGATACCCTTGAAAGCAGCTCCACAATCCTTTCTCCTTCCGAGAGGGATGCTCATCAGCCTGCTCCCTCTGTCTCTTCTCCCTTCCCCTCTCTTCTTTTCCAACTTAAATTCTCATTTTCTACATCTGTAATACAGATGACATTTTCAAATCCCTCTTCTCTCTCTTGCACACACTCCTGAAGGGATGCTCACGTGTACAGTCACTGTGAGACATTAAAGAGAGTGTGTGTGTGTGTGTGTGTTTAACTGGCCAGAGGAAGCTGACATGCCAGCGTGGAGCGTAATCGCTGCTTCTTGACTGAGCGAGTGTGTGTGTGTTTATTTCTGTGTGTGTACGTGTGGAGACTCAGCTGCTCTCATGTTCATCTGCCAACACAGCTTCTACTGCTAGCAACATGTTTCGACGCACAAAAAGGTAAACGCCAACAATCTGTCAACGTGCAGTCTTTGTGACCGGTGTGGTGCCCTGCTGTTGTTAGTATGTGTTGATTCATTGGAGGAGGTTGTTGTGTTTTTCCATGATGTTTCCGTTGTCCCTGCCAACTGTCATGCTGTCTCACAGTTGTCTCCCTGTCTCCATTTAGCTTCAGCAATATGGTGTGTGTACTTGTGTGTGTCTTTGCATACATATGTGTGCATTCAATGGGATTGTGTGCACACAGTATGTTTTTATATATGATAGGTACATGCCAGAAGGGTTTTTAAAAATGCACTATTTATTTGCCTATGCATACTGTATGTGTATTTAACTGTATTTCCAAATATAGCATAGACATTTTATCTGTATTTATTTCCATGTTATCCAAGCTTTACTCAAGAGATCCACATACTTTAGATTAAGGTTTGTGAGCTGTGCTCTCTCTGTCTCTGGCACACTCACTCTGGAAGGTATGTGTGTGCTTGTTTAGTAACCTGTGTGTCAGAGATAGCTTTATGAAGTGAAAGCATTTTCAGTGTCCAGGGAGTGCTTGTGTAGCAGAGAGCCAGCAGTGGGCAGTGTTAGAGTGCTGTCTGTTTGGCACAGATTCTGCCTTCCTCTTGACTTAATTCCCTCTCTTCCACCTTCTTACTTGCTTTTATTTTCTGTCCTTTACATCACCTAACTTTCTTTTTTCATTGTGTATGTTTTTGTCTCTGTTCTCCTCTTCTCTCCAGTCCCTCCTGCAATTAATTGTCTCCATCTCATGTAATCTCAGGGGCATTGGTCAGACTCTTCACTTTCCCTTTCACTGTGCAGGGTATGAACAGCAGGATATGCTGTATATGAATTAGAGTAAAGCCTCCCTCAGTCAAACTATTGGTCTCCATGCTACCGGTATGTTCCTGTGACAGATGATGTGTTCATATGGGTGACTGCACATATATGTTTGGCTCCTTTTATGAGCTTAGCATGTTTGCAGGTTGTGTTTTTCTTTCTGTTTTTGCTACACAGGTTTCTGTGTTTACTTGCACATGTGCATTGCAAAACTCTGTTTAGAGATGATGGCTATTTTTATGCAGATAATTGTAAAATACTGATAAATATCCATCGTAGCCTAAATTTACATCAGTATAATGATCCAGTTCTCTTTTTTTTTGATTTGGCTTTTTTTCCTTGGTTTTC
The DNA here is from genome assembly GCA_015106775.1 of Etroplus canarensis. Lineage (NCBI taxonomy): Eukaryota > Metazoa > Chordata > Actinopteri > Cichliformes > Cichlidae > Etroplus > Etroplus canarensis. Next base: position 43,820 of record VUQH01088957.1, on the reverse strand, counting down.
CTTAGTCATTTATGAAAGTTGCTGTTGATTCATCTTGTGACCAGCAGCTCTTGAGTTTGTATGTCTGTTGATTATTTGGCACTAACCTGTGTCTGCAGCACTAAATATGGGTAATTGTCAAGTGCTCTTGGCATCCGATGTCTGGTTAGATTCATAATTTGGGTTCCCTATTCTCTGATAAGTTGCAATGACACATTTGCCAATTCTTATGTTTTATTTTGACAGAGCTCTTGCAAAAAAACAATTTTAGTAAGCATAACTATACATGTTGTTTTGGTATAGATGCTGAAACTCAGGTATTGTATGAGCAGTTTAAACACTAGAGATGGGGAACATTCACCCATCCCAAATTCTGAGTTATAAATACCATCAAATCTTTTCTCCTGCTTCCACTCTTATTTTGCTTTTTTTAATTATCTTGCTTTTTCTCTGACTCTCTTTGCTTCCATGTAGTGTGTGTGTAAGTGCACGCATGGTTTCTTGGCTGGCTGTGGCAATTAAGAGCGATAATGCTTTGTGTCCACTCCAAACAGATTAAGTTAGAGGAAGAGAGTAAAAGTGTACGAGTAAGAGGAGAATAGGAGGCACGAGACAGCAGCAGAGCTACAAGAAGGAGGAGAGTGGGGTGTGATGAAAGGCAGAGCCTAAGGTAGAGTCTCAGCCTACATTTAAGTGCAGCCCACTGGGGTTAACTGAGCCCATGACAATAAAGTCTGAGCCTTTGTCTGCTTCCTTCCGTCTTGTTTTCACAACAACAAACTCTTGTGGTTTGTTGTTTTGGATTTTGAGATCCTGAAAAAGAGGCAGACAAACTGAAGGAGAATTAAAAGACCAAAGCTGTTTGACAAACAAGTGAAGGAGTTCTTAATGGTTGTCTTGCCAGGAACATTATCTCTCCCAAACACAGTACATTCAGTTTTATCCCCGACTTTATTACACTCATACATGATGCAGAGTAACATTGAACCCACTCATCTTCAGATCAACTCATGACGTTTCATCCCACTCACATGCAGGTGTTTGTTTTTTTATTTGTAAGGCAAAGGAGAAACTGTGACTCAGAAGGAGCTATCTTTACTATTTAGTTATCCCTTTAATCTGTTTCTTTCCCTTACTAAATGGGAAACAAACAACAGTTTTTATTGCATATTGCTATTCTAATTAAATACAGTATAGTGTAGTTTCATTTTGTACCCATCTGATATGTGCTGATGTTGCTGTAGTCCCTGCAACAAGTAACTCTCAGCTTTAGTAGAGCATACATTATGCTGATGGACCTGATACCCAGACATAAGTAGGTACCACAATTATCTGCTTGAGCACATACTCAGTGATATTATGGCTTTTAGATACCACAGAATAATAGCCCTTTTTCAGATATTTTTGTCAGCATGTTGTTCGTGTATGAGGTTAAAAACAGGAACATGCTTATCTGCACTTTGCAGCAGCAGATGCATAAAGCCTGCATGTTGTATATTCAGCATCATGTGGTATTTGAGTAGCATTATAGCTAGGCTGTTTTTATTGAAAGAGCTGTGCAGTGAAAGGTAGTAAAGGAAATGTTCAGCATCAAACATGGATTCTCCTCTCCATGCTCTATGCCTGTTGTTTGTACCATGACAGCACCATCTGTTACTGGCTGGGGTTCAGGCAAGCCTGGACCAAAACACACAGACTGTTTGTGGTTTATCTATGATATTGCAATGACATTATAACACAACTTATCATATACAGCCCTGAGCCAGATGACAGAACTGGCAACCTGAGTTGCATGATAATAAAAATAAATCTTCTGCTAAACATTTAGGATAAATATGTGTTTTCTTAAAAGTACTATTATTTGTCATTACAAAAAAAGCTTGCTGCCACACACTTAGTGTCATCCAGAATAATTAGCATGACTGTAAAAATGTATGCACTAATGACCTGTTTCAATATTAATTTTTTTACATGCAGAATTCTAAAAAGGGAAATGGAATTGATAAGAAGCCCTGAGCCCACAGTAAATATTTACATAAAGTTCATTCTTGACCTTGGAAATAGCTTAAAAAATATAAATTAGTGTCATTTTACTAGGTGACAATGGCAACTCCTGTCTGCCTTGCTTAGTGAAAGTGATACACTGTCTGTGCTGTCACAACATAAATGCATACTACTCTTCAGTATTTTATTGTGGAGGTTTTGTGTTTGTTCATGTTGATTTTTACATTTTCCCCACTAATAAAATGTTTTGCTGGTTAATCTTGGTTCACTCAAGTGTGTTAAAACTGAAGTAAAAAATGATCAACCCATTTTTTCATAAAAAAATATTCCTGTTGTAGCTATCTCTGCGACAATGCATTTCACTTATGAGCTCAATCTAACACCTTAATTTAGCACTGAATAGTAGCACTGAGGTAATTAATTGATTATGAAACACTTTCAATAATCACTGAATTTTGTGTGCGTGTATATGTGTGTGTGTGAGTGTGGCTGTGTGTGTGTGTGTACACGTGCGTGTGTGTCAGTCAGTCAATCAAATTGTAATCATGGCATTTTGATTATGATATTCTTCATGTATACATTTATCATTTGTACATTAAGTCAGAGTTGTATTACAAAAAGGAAAAATATTGTTTATTAACTTGCTTGTAATTTATTTTATGCACTGGCATTTACGTAGTGCTTTTCTAGTCTTACTGCCCACTCAATGTGCTTTAGACTACAAGCCATATTTAACCATTTGTACAGTGCTTTATTCTGTACAATTGAAGTTCTCATCTACCTCTCATCCACAGCCAGTTTAGCATGACCAATTAACATAACATGCATGGTTTGGATTCTGGAAGGAAGCCAGAATACTGGGAGGAATCCCACACAGGCACAGGGCGAACATGCAAACTCCATGTAGAAAGATCCAACTGAGCTTCAAACCAGGTGCTTTCTCTCTGCGAAAGTGATAGAGCTAACAACTGCACAACTGTGCTAACCAACTAATGAACTAGTTATTAACTAAGTATAAGGACACTACTTGATGCAGCAACTGTGATGCATATTTAGATATTGGTATTGCAGACAGAGATCAGAGTATTTGATGAGAGTGTAACACCCTGGACAGAGGGTCAGAATTTGTGTTGCAATTCAAATGACACGAGACAATAAATAAACAGTGACTGCAGAAAGAAATGCAAACTGACAACTATTAGCTGATTTTGGCTTATCAGCAATATATTGATATCAGTCTGAATGTTGTCTGACATGTACCATTTTGATTTTTAATGGGACATTATGCAGAAAAAGTTGCTTGAGGCAATAGTGTCATCATATATTATCTGGTAACAAAATGTCCAGATCATTTCATTTATGGCTGAAGGATATGACTGCCCTTGAGGTGTCTTAAAACCATGAGTGTCATGCAAGGTGTTATACTGAGTTAATCTCCACGCTGCTATCTCTGAGAGATATTGTGCCTTTGCTTGCTTGTGAATTGAAATGCATTACCACAATCAGGTAATTTTTAATGTCATCTAGACATGCTGTGAGACTCCCCACTAATGCAAATGAGTGCTGCTCACTCAAGGAAGAGTTTTATTCTTTATGAGGTACAGTAGTGGCTACGGATCATTTGCTGTGAATGAGGTCAGGGTGGGAACAAAGTGAAATGTCGTTCCTGCAGTGATTCAGAGCACTTCTCAGGTCTCCACATACAGTTACTGCAGAGAGCTGACACAGCCACTGACACAAGGTGGAGAGAGTAATGCAGATAAACAGGAAACCAGCAAATGAGAGACCTGATAGACACACACGGAAAGATCCAGATAGCTCTTTGCGTTGCCACAACTTCCTGCTGCATCACGCTGCCTGAGGATAAACTTTCACACCTTCAGAGGACATCTGACAACACCCTGAACTCAAGAGAAGTGATGTGATTAAAAATAGATGTCTAGATTTTTATTGTGTGCCATGTTTATTTATTTATTTATTATTTTTATTTCTTATATTTATGAGCTCTGCCCTGATGGAGCTGCTGAATCTTTGGCTGCTATGTTGTAGCATCATTCATTGTCATAATAAACAGGAAGTGTGGTTGTGTATATTACTTCTGTGATTCACCATCACCATCATCCCCCGCGCTCCCTTTTTTCAAAAGTAATGACAGTAAATGGTAAACAGGCTTTCCAAGTTACCCATAATGACTGTCTGTTAATAACACTTTGAGGTCATAGAAAGGTGGCAATAACAAATCTAATTTTACAGCTTTGGGGTTGAAAAAGCAATGAATTGACAATGTTGCACTGCAGTATATCTTTTTAACTTGTGTTTTATTATATCATCTAGCAGGATAGATGAGCTAATTTAATGCTGAGGCATCTGTTGATCTGTACACCATTCAAAATATTAGCTATTCCTCCTAGAGTGTTGGTCAGATTTGAATAAAACTTACAATGATCACTTAATAGGTCTTCATGCAAACTGTGTTCAAGGTCACAGTCACATGTGCTGTGTTACGGATGTTTTTCCATTTTCACAAAAATCACTACTCCTACGAGTATTGGTCTTGATATTAATGTTCATAAAATTAGTGTTTACGTACATGTGCTCTTCACTAAAAATGGTGTCATTAGATTTACTTATGGCATAATAGTGTCTAAAGCTAGATGAGGGCAAATCAAGAATTAGGGCCGTTGTCCTATAAATGACTGACTTGTCAGTGGATTTTTATTCTCATTAGTTTGTGCAGTACAGCCAACCTATGAAAAGAATACCTTTCACTTACCTTGTGTACTGTACACATTAAAATAACCTATGAATTGTAATGGATCATGAGCGGGATGAGCTAATATGTCACTAACATTCTAGTTGGCTTCACCTACAGACTGTAATTGGTTTGAAGTATCCATGTTTACAGTATATGGTTAAGTAAACACTTTTTAGGCACTTGCATTCTTGTTGTCACAGAGAGGTGTAAATATAGAGCCAGCTGCTAGCGTAACAACGATTGATTCATATCCCGGGTTTGTTTGTGTTACCAGTCTGTTACAGTTTGCATCAAAGCAAGTGAACAGGTCTCAGCAAACACATAATTATAAGTTAGTCTCAGTTTCTCTTGTTATGCTGCAGGTTTAAATTTAGTTTATTTTGTTCATACTTACCATTAATTGAAGAAGAAGAAAGCCCTTTATTAGTTCCACAAGTGGGGAAATTTCAAATTCTACACTCTGTTGTTGTACATATACAATTCTACATGCAAGTCTGAAATATACACAAACACACACTGCATTGGTGGAGAGGTGACAGAGT
>VUQH01088957.1:0-23183 GCA_015106775.1 Etroplus canarensis | reverse complement strand
ATCCTCCTGACAGTGAATTTTTATTCACACATTAGAATAACCTGTGAACTGTGATGGATCGTGAGCTGAATGAGCAACTACCTCACTGACGTTCTAGTTCAGCGATTGTTTTGTTCCCTCCTTGGGATAACAAGATGACTGGACAAACTGAACTGAATAGTGGAGAGTTGCCCTATGGGAAAAGGACATACGTGTACCCATTTTAACCAAATATCATACCATTTCATAAGGCCACAAACCCATAGATACATGTAAAGCTCTAACCTCACCAGTGGGTTTAAATATCCCAAATGAGCCACCAACTTGCTGCATGTGACACGGGGGGAGTCCACCCTGGAGGTGTATTACATCAACATAAACCAACAAATACCAAAGAGGGTTGATGCCTGGTGGAGTTGATTAGAAAAAGACTGAGCAGGTCATTTGAATCAGCGTTATAGCCTGATAGGCCAAGGTGATTTACATTAGCTGACAACCCTCCCACATTAGCCAGCTATCAGTAAGAGTAGGCCAGGACATCCCTGGAGACAGTGGGAGAGACGTCACACATTTTTTGGTGCTGATCACTTTCTTTAAAATTGGAAAACAGTGCACTGGCTTAATGGCTCTTGTCTTCTCAAAGACAAAAACGGTTACAACTTGGGATGTATAGAACTAGGTTTTCTCTTCTGATACTTCGCTCCATTTTGTATATGATGGGTCTAATGGGTTTCCTTTCACTGCCATTACTCTATTGCTCTTATACAGTATGGAATGGTAATTACCAAAACACACAAAACATGTGTATTGCTGATGTTGGGTTAATGTATTGAATGCGTTTCCTTTGTCATAAAGCATTAGCAAGACTAATTTCTCTGTATTTTGATCATGTATTCTTTACATCTTGTGATAGATAACGTTCAGTCATTTTTCCTGCCTTTGTGGATGCATTGCATATTTATACTCGATTATCACCAGTATGAAGATATTTCCTATCACTTGGCTTATAGGTATTTAGCTTGGACAGATGATCTATAGTTTACATAGCTCAATAGTGATGTCATTACTGCTAGTGATGCAGGGCCAGTGCCTTATATTGGCATCTCAGCCACCATTTCTGTGATTTTTTTGTGGGAATGAGGGAACAGGAGGCAAATTTTTTAGCAACATGCTATACTATGGCTGATACACATTAAATAGGAGCAGTTTATTTTCTCTTCATAGTCAACAAAGGCCTCCACTACCATATGTGATAGATGGAGGTAAGGTGATACAGCATGTTGGTTGTTAATCGTTTGGCTGCTGGTGGATTTTTGAGTAGTCTTGTACTTGAACTCTCAAGGACACTTGTTCCTAGTGTGTACAAATATTGAAGAAGAATACATGAAAATAAATGTATATGTTGTTCCTTTAAGAGGTTGCAGACATAACTGACCATACAGCAGATGTGATTGCCTTGGCTACAGCTTTCCTTCATTTATCCTGTGCCATTACTGCACAGCCACTGCTGCTGACTAAGAGTGTCCTTGTAACACAAAACTTGTGACTATCAAACTTCTGCACACTGTAGCTGCAGTAAGCTCCATATAAACCTTTGAAGTTGAGCCTCTGTGGACATCACTGTTGGTTTATAGACCTTTTTCTTCCCTTAAATAAAGTATTTTGATTCTGATTTTGAAAATGTAAAAGTGAAAACTCTTTGAGTCAGACACTCCTCGCTGTCTTTCATTTGCAGTTTTAGCAGAGAAACATGGAAAATAATAACACTGAAATTTAAATAGTATATATTTTTGCCTTTGTGAAATTGAGCTGTCTGAACCAGAACTTTATTTTAGATTTTTTCCATTGCTAAATTGATGTGGCGTGCTTTATAGCCTGTGCATGAATATGGATTTTACTCAAAGAATTAATTAGCATAAATTTTCATGCATAAAATTAGCTCTAGTGCTGCTGAATTCATGTTCTAAAGTTGCATGTGCTACTTTTGTTCCATTTGGCTTTGAAATGATTACATGCTACAGTTGTAGCTAAATGCATGCACAAACACACACAAACACCCCTACACATTTGGACTGTGATCTCTCAGTCCCAGATGACTGTTAACCAGCTTTTGAGTGGCAAGAACATGCATCACATGTAAACCAGAACTAAAAATAAGTAATCAGTTGCTAAGGTATGTTTGACCTGAATTATCTGAAACTGATGAATTGGCCATTCTTGAAAAATGTGGAGCAGAGATAATTAAACTGAAATGTAACCAGTTCATATTTCTGCCTGCTCAAGTATCTATTGCTCTATCCATCAGTTTTTCCTGAGAGAGGGATGATTGAGGGGCAACAGAGACAAATAAAAGAGAGAGTAGGTGGAAGTGAAACTCAATTTGAAGCAAACAGAGAGGCAACAACAATGTTTGCTTTCAACTTGAGTGCAAGATGTTTGAAACACGAGAGACTACCCAGAGGACTGAGCACTGCCAAGGCCCATTTGGTATAGTCTCCATTTGAGAAATGGACCTTAATGCATTTGATGCTCAGGTGGATTTGTTGACTCATAATCCTCTCCCTGTACATTTCTGTGCCATCCTGAACACCATCATTTCTTCAGCATCTTTTCTGTCTTTCACACATCATTTCTTTCATTGACTGCCTCTCGTGCATGTCCTCATAGCTGCACATGCAGAGACACGCACACACTGTAGGTAACTCATTGATCTGTTTTTACTGAGACCGAAGATGGTTGCTTCGTGCCTCCATACTCTTCTCCACCTCATTGCTCCTCCTACTCTGCCTTCTACTCATCAGTTTTCAGTGCTCTGCTGGTTCTTATGTGGGCCATTACTTGCTTGATTAGTTACGGCAGGACTCCTGCATATTGAACAGAGCAGATCAAAGGAAAAGGTGTGTCTGTAAAGGACATTTGTGTATGCAGAGGTAGATATGACATAATTTTTTGCAGACAAGCCACTGAAATAGTCAGTCAATGTAAACAGAAAGTGGCTATGGAGGTCTATCACTTTACAAATATTTTTTGCATTATCACACTCAAGGGATTTGTAGTGGCGGCAGTGGTGGCATGGTATCACCATGAACATGTATGATCCCAAGACTAATCTGGTCTTTCTGTTGTGCAGATCTGTCAAATACACACAGAAATATGAATAAAAAGTGTTTCTTTTTAAATTACAGATAACGCCTCCTAGTGGCATATCTGTATTTTCAAAATGGCTGAAAATCTAATCAGTTTCAGATCTCAGAAATCTGTCACTGTTGTTGGATTCAAAATCCTGGATCAAAAAGTTTTTGCACTGTCACAATGACACACAGGATTTGCGGCAGTTACCATGGTGCTGATGGTTCCATCATATTCCCAGTTTTTTGGGATATAATAAAGTAGCTTGAAAATGCAGTGATGGAAGTAGAAAAACCAGAATAACATTTTTACTAAATAATTTTGTTTAATAAAACACAAGAACATCGGCACATATGTGTGGAGGAGTATGTAATACATAGTGCTTAACAAATTTATTAGGCCATCATCCAATGTAAGGTTTATACCAAACCTGCCCAAAATTAACAGCATAATTTTTATGTTTCTGTAATAGTTAATACACCAGTATGTAGAAGCTCTACCTGAAATGATATTTTAATGTTAAAATATAATTACTACTGTTATCCATGATTTTCAAATTTACTGTTTTACAAAAAACAGAAAAATTGTAAAGCACATTATTTCTTGATGAAGATGTCAAATTATAGTTATTTACTTGCATTTTTGAACAAAAATATTAGTTTTAGGAGTTGAATGTTATGCTTGATTAATTTCTGACTTCTCAGAGAAGCCCAGTGAGCCAGCTCAAATTTGGTTATAAAAAAGAAATTCACTTTGAAATTCCTCATTCCTGTTCAAAATGGTAAAATGTAGAGAACTCACTGAAAAGTAGAGTCTGCATTAAAGCACCTCATCACTTCATGATGCTATATGATCTTTCTTGTTTTTATGACAGGTGGTCTAAGAAGTTTGTTAAGCACTGTACGTAATTTCAGTAATACAGACTCAGTTTAAGCTTCCACAAGACAAGATCTAATACAGTTCCAGGGTCCATTAAACCCATGAGGCCTATCCTCATCTTGGAAAATTGAAGCACTCTGTTCCGTTCATAGCGGTCCATACTAAAATTGTTTGATTTTCATAGTTCCAGTAACTTAAGATTACTCATTTGGTTTAAAATTAGAAATTAGTACATCAAAGGGACAGCTCAGGTTGAGCACTTTGGAAGCAAAGTCAGAGAAGCAAGGTTGAAATGGTTTGGATATATACAGAGCAGAGATAGTAGATATATTGGCCAAAGAATATTGAAGATGGAGCTGCCAGGCAGGAGGAAAAGATAAATATCACCGAGAAGGTACAGGGATGTAGTGAAGGACATGGAGAGGGCTGGAGTAACAGAAGAGGATGCAAAGGAGATGGAGGCAGATGATCTGCTCTGGTGACCCCTAATGAGAGCAGCCAAAAGAAGAAGAACAACAACAACAACTTGCATGGTGTTGTGTTGAGCCTGTGTATTATCTTTAGGTGCAGTTTGTACATTGTTGAGACAGCACCGCTTCTTCCAGCAGCCCCCTATTAATTTTACAATAGATTTTTATTTCCAGATAAGGTAAAAAAATGATCTGCATCTGAATTTTTCAGCCCAAGTTGTGTTTTTAACTTGAAAGGGGCTTTTGAAAGGGGCTGCTGCTATACTCTTACAGTGTGTTGTGTGGATTGTAGAGGGATGAGGACCAAAAGCAAAAGAATTTAGGCTGTTTATTTAGGCCAATGCAAGTCCAAAACAAAAATAACAAAGTCCAAAAGGCAATTAAACATAAATTCTATAAGGCATTATCGAAATGAAAAACACTGGGAACTCCACAGAGGAACACAGAAAAATCAGCAAAGGACAAAGGGAGGGCTGTTTATAGACTGAACATAGGATGGTTATGAGATGTTTGAGAAAATGAGACAGGAGAAGTAAAACTCAAAACAAGACATGAGAGGAAACTAGATAACATTATACAAGCAAATGACCATTAGTAAAACTGGGAAACACAGAGCATGAAAATAAAAGCTAAACATGAATACATTAACTCTGGAATTAACCACTAAGCACTAGAACTTAAATACAACAAGAACTAAAGGCTCAAGATACCAGAGTGTAAATGAAAACCAAGAATCAAAACTTCAAACACCAAAATACTCAATCACTAATCACAAGTAAAACCCTGGGACCACTACATTATTTTGAGAGCTTTAGCAACTTCAGTGAAAAGATTTTTCCATAAAAGAGCAAAGCTGTGACGATATTACACTGAATGTTTCTGTAGCATTTTCACTATTTTGCATGAAAATTAAAAATTGCAGCAACAGATTGTCTGTTCTGGGGTTAAGTTTACATTTTACCATTAACTTCGAAGGAACAAGCTTTTGTTATGATCTTCTAATTTTGCTCTTCACACTATTCTCAACTACAAGTCTTTCTCACTTCAGTGCATGCCCAATACACCTGTAATGAATGTGCATATTCTTCAAATTATATATCTTTAGGGAAAATCTGCAGAGACTAAATTCGCATTCTGTATTGCTTCAAAGTCAAGTCATTAAAAGTCTACCGAAACATTAAAGTTGATTGACCAGTTCAGTTGTGCCACCATCATAAGAAAACAGATGTTACATAATGCTTGAGAGGACATATGTTTGGATAATCTCTCTTTGTTCCTTTTGCATATTTTTCACATTTTTACCTCATCCAGCCAGGGACTGATGAGCTATTGAGAGCCATGGAGAGGTAATCATCCATCTGCCCCTTAACAATTCACAAGAATCACTACTAATCCTAAAGTATTGGTCAGATTTTAGTGGCACTTGTACACAATAATAACCCTGATAGGTCTTCACCCAAATTGTGCTCAAGGTCAAGTTTAAGATCATATTTGTCATTTTACAGGCACTTTTCCACTTTCACATGAATCACTATATTTAGAATGATTGGTCTGGTTTGTTATGGGCATAAAATGCGTGTTTGTATTTGTATTAATGGCATAATAATGTCTTAAGCTAGGTTAGGGCCAGTCAAGAACTAGGGCCGTGGCATAAGCATAGCATCTGGCCCTGTGGGGTGATGGTAGAGGAATAACTCATTTCACATGATCGGCATAACTTTTCATTTTTTAACAATGGCATTCTCACTATCACTTCTTCTACAGTATATTCACTATTGCTATTGTGCTAGAAGATTTTCAGTAGTTCTATTCTTTTAGACAGTAGACCTGCTAGTAGCATGGTGATAGCTTGAAATATCACTTTGCCACACATGTTGCATACCACTTGTATCCTGTTAGATGGTGATGATCATGGTCTTACTGGTCATGAGCATGGGGAGAGTGGACCAATCGGTCAACTGCCCCATTGGGGCCTTCCCATTACCATTATCCTAATATCAGCTAAAACATTTGCATAGTTTCACAATTTTTATAGTCATAGTTACTACTGACCATGTAGTCATAATACTCCTGAAAGCAAACACTTTAAATTGGTGTTGAACTAAATGAATTTGTCCTGGAAATGACTGTTTTCAGAACAAATTATCATGAGTTTGTGTGATACACCAACCAATGATAAGAAAACGTTTCACATTTTATTTCTGTATGTCACACATTACAATAATCTGTGAACTGTAATAGATCATAAGCCAAATGAGCCAATGTGTCATTGATATTCTGGTGTTTTAGTTGTAAGGAGGGACAAGTTGGAACAATTGCTCTCTGTGACTCTGTGGAAGGAGAAAAATCCTATGAAACTTTTATTTATTTATGACATCTCATATGTTTAGTGGCATTTTCCTCACTCTCCAGTCTTTCTCAGTCTTTAGGGAATTTCTTAATTGATTCTGTTGACTACACCCGCAACATTAGAATTTCTGTGCATTTCTGCAGCTTGCAAGTTGCTAAAGTCTTGAAAGGAGTTCTAATGGATTTTTACAGCAGAAATTATTGTGTGGCCGAAGCCAACCATGGTATCCCATTGGGAGATGTGTTCATTAAGGCTCCCATTGATTCAGGCTGGTTTTCCCTCTTCTGCTGAAGAAAAGTCTTTTGTTTAAAACCGAGCAGCTCTGCCATTAATTGCCATGAGGCATGAGATGCTTAACCAGCAGTCAACTTTTACTTGGAGTGACTCTTTCATTCCCTGCAGTCTTTTTGCTCTGTTTTTCACTCCATGTTATTATGTTTTGCACTCCTACACTAACTCCTTCTGGATATTTTCCTTGCTTCTCCACCTCTCTCCTTGTTCTTTTAACTTAGTTCCTTCTTTGTTTCAGATCTTTACACCCACTCACATTATAGTACACCTTCTCTTCTCTTCTCTTCTCTTCTCTTCTCTTCTCTTCTCTTCTCTTCTCTTCTCTTCTCTTCCCCCTTGTTTTTGATGTTCTTTTTCATCCCTAGCTATCATTGAACTCATTGGATGTCTATTTTTAAACTATTGATGTTGCAGCTCTTACAAAGGCTTTTTAAAAAAATCAAACGATGGACAGTTCACTTTTTAACCTTGCCTCTTTTTCATGTCTCTGATCTCTCTCAGTCATCTAGCTCATCCCAGGAGCGTCTGCACCAGTTGCCCTTCCAGCCAACCATGGATGAGTTGCATTTCCTGTCCAAGCACTTTGGCAGCACAGAGAGCATCACAGACGATGACGGTGGGCGCCGCTCGCCACACGTCCGTCCTCGCTCCCGAAGCCTCAGGTGAAAGCATGACAGGGCATGGGCAAAAAAGGCTGTTTAAGCAAATGAGGGATCCCTCTAGTGAGTGGGTACCTACCCCATTTTGAGATGAGCAAAGTGAAACCCTACGGTTTACACACAGTTGAAATTATGCAGTGATATTTTCTTTTATGATGTTTATTTAAACTTAAAGAACAGTTTTTAGACGGTGACACTGGAGAAATTTAGACTGTTTACAAAGAGATCAACATTGCTCAAACCCTTATTTGATAATGTCTGCAAATAGTGAAGTTAAATTGGTGATTATTTTTATCCAAAATATAGCCTCAATTCCAAAAAAAGTTGGGACACGGTGTTAAATACAAATTAAACACAACATGATGATTTGCAAATCTTATAAACCAATATTGTAGTCACAAAGGAACAAATAAAACATGTCAGATGTTTGAAGCGATACATTTTATTATTTGATGAAAAATAATAGCTCATTTTGAATTTGATTGCAGCAACATGTCTGAAAAAAGTTGTGACATGGCCATGTTCACCACTGTGCAGCATCCCCTCTTCATTTAACAACAGTCCTTAAATGTCTGGGAAATGAGGACACCAGCTCCTGGACCTCTGGGAGAGGAATGTTGTCCCATTCTTGTCTGACATAGGATTCCAGTTGCTCATCAGTCCTGGGTCTACTTTGTGGTATTTTACATTTCGTGATACACCAAATGTTTTCAGTTGGTGAAAGATCTGGACTGCAGGCAGGCCATTCCAGCATCCAGACTCTTCTGCTATGAAGCCATGCAGTTGTGATAGCTGCAGCATGCAGTTTAGCATTTTCTGGCTGAAATATGGAAGGATTTCTTGAAAAAGACACTATCTGGATGGAAACATATGTTGCTCCTCCATACCTCCCTTACCTCTTTAGTCTGGAGGACATGGTGTGCATGATTTCTACAAATAATTTCAAATTTCAATTTGTCTGATCACAGAACAGTTTTCCACTTTGCCCCAGCCCATTTTAAATGAGCTTTGGCCCAGAGAAGATGCAGCATTTCTGAATCATGTGCACATATGACTTCTTTGCATAATAGAGCTTTAACATGCATTTGTGAATGGCACGATGAACTGTGTTCACAAGCAATGAATTCTGGAAGTATTATTGAGTGCAGTGATTTCCACGATAGAATCATGTCTGTTTGCAATGCAATGCCACCTGAGGAGAACCCGAAGATATTGAGCATCCCATATTGGTTTTTGGCTGTGTCTCTTGTGTTATGGTCTGTATTTTGTCATGTTTAGGTTCCATTTTTATTCTTATGTTTTGTCTGTTTATGCTCTGTCTTTGGTTATTCTGGCTTTTTTTAGTTACGTTGATGTTGATGTTGATGTTCAGTTTTATTCAAAGGTGCTTTGGTCCTCAGCCTCAGGCCAGGTGTTAGTTTATGAGTTTTGGTGTTTGCTTCTGCCTCCCCTGTGTTTTTCCATGTGTGTTTTTGAGTTATTCTGTGCTTAGTTTGAATCTTTGTGCATTTCCTCTCTTATTTTGGTATCTGATGTGTTCAGTGCATTTGTTTAGTTTTGGTTTCTATCTCCCCTGATTCCTTGATTGTTGTCACCTTTGCTCCTCTCCCTCCTGTTTCTCATTAGTCATTAGTCTGAGTCTACTTATACCCCCTGTCTCTCTGCAGGTCATTGTTCCATTGTCCTTCTTTCAGTGTGTTCCTAATCCCTGGTTTTCTTGCTCTGTCCTAGTATTTCATGGACTTTGTTTATGAACTTACCAGCTGTAAATAATGCTTGCTTTGAGTTATCCTTACCCTGTGTCCTGCGGTCCTGCAACTGTGACACCTTGTGCGCAGAGATGTCTCCAGATTCTCAGAGTCCTTTGATGATATTATGTACTTTAACTGAAGGAAAACTCAAAGTCTTTGTGATTTTATGTTGAGGAACAAGATTCTGAAATTGCTCCACAATTTGTAGATGCATTTTCTCACAGACTGCTGAACTTCTGCCAATCTTCACTAAAAACTGTGAAACATGGAGAAGGCTTGGTTATGTTCTAGGGCTGCTTTGTTGCTTCTGGCACAGGGTGTCTTGAATCTGTGCAGGGTATAATGAAATCTAAAGACTAGCAAGTCATTCTGGAGCGAAATGTGGGGCCCAGTGTCAGAAAGCTTGGTCTCAGTAGCAGGTCGTGGACCCTCCAACAGGATAATGATCCCAAACACATGGCCAAAAACACCCAAGAATGGAACAAAACATTAGACTATTCTGACCTTATGAGCCCTGATCTAAATCCTATTGAACATCTGTGGAAGGAGCTGAAACATGCAGTCTGGAGAGACACTGTTCAATCCTGAGACAGCTGGAGCAGTTTGCTTATGAGGAGTGGGCCAATGTACCTGTTAACAGGTGCAGAAGTCTCACTGAGGTTTATAGAAACTGCTTGATTGCAGTGATTGCCTGAAAAGGCTGAGCAACAAAATATTAAATTAAGGGTACCATCATGTTTCTTCAGGCCAGTTTCAGTGGTATGTTTTTTTAAATGATTCTTTTGGGCCACAATTCAAAAGCGATGTCTGATTTTCATGGTTTATTTTTATTGATTTTTTGTCAGTTTCAAGTTATTTCACTGACCTTTGTGAATTTTTCTTGCTTTAACAGAAGGGTACCAACAATTTTGTTCACATGTGGAAGTGGAAGTGGAAGAAATACTCAAAGTACAAGTACCTCAAAATTGTAGCAAAGTATTCATGTGAATGTAATAGGGTTATGATATTTTCTACCATTGTTATTATATCAGTAGCAGTCCACTCTCCAGTGTGTTGAGCATCTCCAGGGTGCAGCAGCTTCTTTATTAGCCGAGGCCTCTAGTGTGAACTTCCCCCCAGCCACACCTATTATAGCCTCCCCTCTGGATGCAACATTTCCAAACTACACACAACACATCGCTACTTATCATTATTCAGATTTCATGTTAAGTTCCTCAGCAGCTGATGGCCTAGATAATGTTTTGTGAATTCAGTGCATAGAATTTTCTTTTTGTGGACCTTTTATTATCACTGTTCAAATCACAACAGTATTCAGCCAAGCTAAATTAAAATGTTTTCCCATAACCATCTTTTCATAAATTGCTTTTCCTTTGTGATCGTGTAGATCAGCAAATAATGAGAATGTGTAGACCAGAAATAAAGTTATTAAAGTAGATTTTTTTTGCCACATGTCAATTGCTTTACATCTTCTGAAAGCATACTTGTGACTCTTGTGTATACAGTACATGCTTATTTCTGACATGTGTGCCAATGCTTGCGATGGAGGAGTGAGGCATGAGATGTGGGAAGGCAGTGGATCTATTAAAGAAACAGGGTGTACTGAATTTCTGATTATTTTATTAGCATATATACCAAGAGAATGGACATAAGGGAATGTGGCGAATATTTCCTTCATTCAAGCGAAAAACACAGAATTGCATCTCTCTTGGCTGCCTCCTCTCACTCTGTTTTGCTCATTGTTACCTTCTTTGATTTTCTCAGTCAGTGCTGTATATTACACTCCTGCTCTCTGTTTGTCTGTCGTCAGCCCGGGGCGCTCACCATCCTGCTATGACAATGAAATAGTGATGATGAACCATGTCTACAAGGAGCGCTTCCCCAAGGTCAGGCTCGCACAAACAAATACACAAGTGTAAACTGTTCCCCCACACACTCCTCAAACGCACACAAACAAGAAGCATATCAGCAATGGACATCTCTCAGCTCCATTTAAAAGATTTTGTATAGTCCTTACATCAAAAGTGACTCATTATTTTTATATTTTATATCAAGATTTATTTAAGAGTTTATAATTTATCAGTGCCTTGAGGTTAATGTAAAAAACCCTAACTAGCTAAAAAAACAACTCACTAGAATATCAAATATAAAATTCACCCTTATTTTCTTTAATGTTGCAAAAAATTCTCAAAGATAAAATGTTAAGTTCTAGTTGCAGAAGAAACAATGAACTGAATTAAGCTACTTCTTGGTCATCTAGGTCGCTTTAAAATGAATTTGCATATAAATATGTAGATTGTGTAGTCAGGAGACAAGTGGCGTGCTAATACACTGTCATATCTGAGCAAGCTTTGGCGTCATGCAGGCAAGCAGTCCGCAGTCCAGAGCAAAGAGGGATGGCATATGATGAAAATTCATTGGAAACCACTGGCTGATAACCATTTAGCTTTTTATTACTTTTTAAAAATGTATCTGTATTTGTAAACAAAGACTGGCAGACCAGGGATTACCAGGCAAAGTCCTTGCTTGACCATCTGGAGCAATCTGAGGTTCAATGTTGTGCCAAAGGACACTTGAGCTTGTGGGGAGCCTTGTGATTCATGGATGATACACAAATTGAAATGTCTTTTTCAGGCCAGTTTTTGAAACTAGAATGTAGGATTTTTTTCTTTAAAAGATTAATGTGCACTTTGTCCATGTTTACTCCTCTTCAGTTAATAGTAGATTAAGTTTTCTTCAAATGAACTCTTCTCTTACATTGAGCAGTTATCTCTATAGTAGTATACTCTAAAAAATGCTTATCTCCCTATTTATGCTTCCACCACAGAGTCATAATTTTTTTTGTGGTTGTCCATTCATCGGTCCATGCAGCTACACTTCCATCTATTACACATATTGTTACTACTACAGGACCTGACTTGTTTGCTGGGTCTTTTTCAAACTTTGTGTAGTTATTATGTATGATGGGTAGGACATCTGATAACATTTACAAGATTGCGGGGTCAAAGGTGAAGGTCACACAAGGTCAGATTTAAGGTAGAGACATACCTGTTGAGTTCTAGGCATTTCATTATTGCATTATTGCATTATTGCATGAAAATAAACATAAGGTCAGCCATGTCTAAAATGTGATCAAAAAATCAATTAGACCCACTTTCATGACCTTGAGACATGGATACATGACTCACTCTCTCAGAGAGCATCTATTCTGATGAACAGTGAAGCGGGTGCAAGAAAATCTTTCATAGTGCAAGTGTCCTCAAACACCTGTCTTTACACTCACACACCACCAACCTGCTCACTCACAATGATGCATTGTGAATCAGTGCAAACAGCTCTTCTCACAAATACTTCCCAGGTTGGTGTTATTATAAGAAGAATTAGCATCTACATACCTTAGATAGGCTTCTGGAGAAAAAAAATGTGTAAAATTAACAAAAATGCGAGATTTTAGCTAATGAAACCTCTAATGAAACCTCTGCCCAAGAAATTATATGTATACATTTTGCTGTTCCACATGTGATATTTGTGTAATTCACCCTATTAGTTTGATTAATTGTAATGACTGCTAAATCTGCTGATTAGAAAATAACAATAATATAATGTACCTCCGGCTGCTCCCTTGTGTTCTCCCCAAGGGGTTGCCTCAGCGGACTAGTCTGCATTGGTAATTTGGCAGAGGTTTTTCACCAGATGCCCTTCCTGAGGCAGCCCTCTATGGTGAGAGGGGCTTGTAACATAAGTTCAGATAGTTGCTTGCTGCATAATATAGGAGTATTGGTCATTTTTAAAAATAAAACAGCCAAAAGAGGCACATAAGTTCTCTAATGTAGCACTTTACTATAGCATGTATGGACAGGCATAATATTAGGTAGCTGAATCACATCCATCCATCCATCTATTCATCCTTCCATCTTCTGCCACTTATCTGGGGCTGGGTCGTGTGGGCAGCAGTCTAAGCAGTAGGTCCAGGGATCACTCAGGCATGCAAACCTCTCCAGCACAATAAGGTGATGATTTATGGAAGAGCTGAATCACCTACGGACAATAAAAGCACAAAAATACACTCAACATTAAGTCGTCAATGTTAAAAAAGTGAAAACAAATTCAGATAAAGACTGTACAGAAAGTAATAAGAGTACACACAAAGTCTGCAAAGTCTAATGTGACATTTAAATTACTTCCTTAGATCTCATCCTGTCCTGGCTGTTGTATGTTCACATAGTTAAGCTTAGTTTGATTAAAATGGTCTTTTGAATATTTATGCTTCAAAAATGAAAGAATATTACAGTCAAAAGAGCTGATAATAGCAACTCAGTGAATGAACACCAAACACTGAGTGCATACCTGCATTTCACTTTATGTTAGGGGTAGTCAAGGTGTTGGAGCTGGGCTGAGTTTCCTCATCCTCAAAAAGAAATGTAAAAAAAGACCTGTTTTTCTGCATGTACTCGAAGAGTGAAGTGCCTGGATAAAATTCCCATGAAGGTCCTTACTCAAAGGACCTTCATGCTGTGTTTTAATAATGCGTCAGACAGTCAGGCAGTCATACAGGGCATGTTTGGAGGTAGCTGAGCATGTTTTATTGAGGTCAGACGGGTGATCAAATTATCATCTTCTCACTGACTATGAACCATTGTCATGTCTCTAATCAGGCCACAGCTCAGATGGAGGAGAGGCTGGCAGAGTTCATCCAGAACTTCTCCCCAGAGAGTGTTCTGCCACTGGCCGACGGGGTCCTCAGCTTCATCCACCACCAGTTGGCTGAGCTATCCAGAGACTGCCTGACCAAATCACGAGAGGGGCTCATTACCAGTGTTTACTTCTGTGAACTGCAGGAGAACCTTGAGAAGCTGCTGCATGATGTGAGTTGTGACACGTAAGTTGTCGAGAGGAATGTTAAGTAATGTCTTTTGCACCCAAACCTCACTCAGCGACCCTGTCTGTCCCTCTTTCTGTCTTTCTTCATCAGGCATATGAGCGCTCAGAGAGTTCAGAGCTTACCTTCGTCATCGAGCTTGTCAAAAAGCTCTTCATCATCATATCTCGTCCTGCCAGACTGCTGGAGTGTTTGGTGAGTTCCACCCCATATCTGATTGTGAGTAGTCTCCATTTGGTTAAACCTTCAAACAAATCTAGGCTCCAGACTCCATGTTAAATTACCATTTCTTTGAATCGATTAACTTTTTTCTGGAGGCATTTTCTACCCCCACCTATCTCTTCAAAGACACTCCCACATGTAAATAAAGGGTCAAATGCACTGAAATGACACTAAAGAATAAGCAGTAAGCAGTAAGTAAAGCAGAGTGTGTACTCTTCATTCAGTCTAAATTGATGAAACATAAAAGTGTCCTTGCAGGAAACAATGCTGTCACTTGAGACAGGAATGGTTTAAGGCTTATTTAATCTTTTACATTGCATTTCTTTTACAAATAGTTGCTTTAATGGCAATAGACAAGACCAGATGTTTTTTTATGTGTTTGATTTATTTGAAATTTTATTTGGCATAACAATAACACTGGCACAGCAACTTGCAAGTATGAATGAGCACTGTTTGCAGAAAAATCTACAACAGGAGGCTTTTAAAATGTTACAATAGTGTGAAAAGCACAAAATAAAAACACAGTACAGGTCTAGCCATAAGACAGGTATAAAAATATAATACACTAAAAAGCTGGTGTGTCTATACAGGGTTAGGAAGAGAAAAAAGATATGGTTACCAACTCAGGGAACGACTCAGAGGTAGGCCGATGATATACATGCCAAATAGCAATGGACCTCAAATCGACCCCTAGGGTATTCCATTACCACTGAATCAAGTCACTTTATGTATATAGTACATTTAAAAACAGCAGGAGTTGATCCAAAGTGCTTTACAGTTGATGTAGTTAGAATAGATGGGCAATACAAGAATACATCTGAGGAGCAAGGAGTTAATAGGGTAATAAATAACAAGAAATACATGAAAAGGCTAAGAAAAGCACAAAAATAAAAATACATAAAGTTATTTAATAATTTTATGATGTAATAAAAGTGTAAGTGAATTTGAGGCATGAATGTAGTATAAACAGTAGCAGTTGTGAGGATCACATAAGTGACCTGGAGGCAGAGTATGATCTAAGTCGATCAGAAATATACTGTAGGGCCAAGCCACTAAGGACTTTAAAAACAAAAAGTAAAATTTTGAAATCAGCTCTGGTGGATTCACCAACTGTTGGTATGATGGGTGGACTTCACCCCATTGACTCTCATATATTGTACTCTTCTCCTAAGGTATTAGTTGAACTATTGCAAATAACTGGATTTTAAAAGTTTTGATATTAGCACATTACAGTCATTAGTGTTATTAGGAAAGTAAAAAAGTGACAAGGCTGTCAACTCCAGCTCCTTTTGCGTCAGGGCTTTGACTATGGGGGGTTTCCATTATTTAGCACTTTGTTTTGAATCCTATATATTAGAATTTCAAAGCAACTCAGCTTGATTTGGTTTTATTCTGTCATAATTTCAACCACACTTACACATGGACAAAAGTATACATTTAGAGGAGTTTCTACTATATGACATTCCATTCTAAATCCATAGACATTTAATATGAAGTTGGTCCCTCCTATGCAGCTACTATATAACAGCTTCCAGTCTTCTAGGAAGGCTTTCTACAAGATTTTGGAGTGTGTCTGTAAGAATTGTTGCCTGTTCATCCAAAAGAGTATTTGCGAGGTCAGACGCTGATGGTGGACGAGAGGGTCTGGCTTGGAATTTCTGTTCTAGTTCATCCCAAAAGTGTTAGATGGGGTTGAGGTCAGCGCTCTATACAGGCCAGTTAAGTTCTTCCACACCAAAATCATCCGACCACGCCTTTATGACCTTTGCTTTGTGCAATGGGCCACAGTCATATTGAAAAAGAAGAGTTTTCCCCAAAACAGTTCCCACAAAGTTGGAAGCATAGAGTTGTCCAAAGTGTCTTGGTGAGCTGAAGCATCAATATTTCCCCTCACTTGAAGTCACGGTCCCAGAAAAACATTATCCCTCCTTCACCAAACTTTACAGTTAGTACAGTGCAGTCAGACAGGTAATGTTCTACTGTCTTTCAGTAAACCCAGACTTCCATCAGACTGCTAGATAGAGAAGTATAATTCCTCACTCCCCAGAACATGGCATGCATTACACTACACACACTGTCCTCCCGTGATGTAAAGGTGCCCAGCTCTGTAACTTTACATGTGGTTGCTGTGGTTTCTAAATTATTCCACTTTGCAATAATACCACTTACAGATAATTGTAGAATATCTAGGAGGGAAGAAATTTCATGAACTGACTTATTGCAAGAGTGCCATCCTATTACAGTACAATGCTGGAATTCATTGAGCTCTTTAATAGAACCCTTTCTTTTATAAATGTTTTTAAAGGCAGACTGCATGGCTAGGTGTTTATTTTTATACACCTGCGGCAATGGGACCATTCAGTGATTAAGAAATGTATCCCAATACTTTTGTCCATATAGCGCACCAAAATTAAAGACATTTCAAGTCAGTTCTTCAATGTATCCTAAAAATCTTTCTTGGAATTAACATTACGGGTGAAATCACAATACGATGCTGTTAATATCTTTTGCCGATGATAATGGTGGTATAATGATGCAGGAGTAATGTGGTAATCCATAGTGTAAGGCAAACACCTACGATATCTTTGGAAATCTAAATTTCAATTAAGTAGCTCTAGTGGGGACTCTGGTAAATCAGTTGATTTAGAATGTTTTAACAAAAATATCAACATTAATGTCAGCGTATCAATAATTGTATCACAAGAGGATACAATTATTGATACACTGTCCTGTTCAATTTTAGTCAAGTTAGCAAATTGCCAAAATGTGTGAGTTGCATATTCAGTGCCTCCATGAATTTAAAATGACTGCTAATATCCATTCACTTGCTTTCAGTAAATGTTCTTTTACCTTCAGCATTCTTCATACATGAGATGTGTATAGATGTAGAAATACACTTCATTATACAGTAGAGGTCATGGTTTTTGTTCGAGTTGTCATTCAATACATCAGACATGTTCTGTTGTAGCAGATTTCATGAGTATTGCTGCAGGATATTTTTTCTCACTTATCTTAAAACTGAACAGTATTCTTTCCACCTCCTCAACTTGTCCATCTTCACAACAGACCAACAAATTATCTCAAAGACAGACATGCTGATACAGTAATTTACCAAAACTTAGTATTTAGTAAGAACAAGCCTCTCCGTATACACAGGAAACACCTGAGTATCAGCTTGCTGATATGGTGTGGTCGCCCCTCCCAACTCCTCCCAGCTCATCTTTCTGTTGCCAAGGCGACCGTCAGAAGAGGTCGATAGGGTTAGGCAGGATGTGGAGGGAACTTTAGATCGTCATGGCCCTTGGGTTAGAGAGGGGAAGACACGCAAAGATGAAATGTTGTCCATGGCCAAAGAGTTCATTTAGCATTCAAGTCAGTCATGGGGTCTGATTTGGTGAAAATGTCACCCAGTCAACATGCTGTTAGCTGCAAGAATATTATCCTCCAGCAGAGCAAACTATCAGAGAGCCAGGTTAATTCTCCATCTCCATGCTTGTTCTTTTTTCCTCAGTCGAACGGAGCAGATATGAGAGAGCAGCAAAGAAAATGATCCTGGCTGCCCCAGGCTTTCTAATCAAAACGCTATTCCACCAACAGGAATGAAACCGAATCCCATAAGACACCTCAAAACGCCATATCGTAGGAAAAAAATGAATGTTTTCAAGAAAGCAATTTAGGAAGTTGGGAAATGTATTAACAGTGATTGTGTTTGTTTGACAGCCCCATAATGGTGTTTAGTCATAAATTTGCTGTAGATTAAAGTTAAATCTAGTTTTATGGTTATAAGTAGGACATACTTTCAGAATTACTCCATATGTGTGTGCGCGTGTGTGTGTGTGTGTGTGTGTGCGCACTGACGCTAGAGTTTTGATACAGTGTGTGGACATAAGAATCAGAGTCAGAATTTTTTATTAATACCAGGGGGAAATTGCTTGAAGTCCAGATGCTGCATTAGGTATAAATGAATAAATAAAAAAAATTTACATATATGAACAGATGGAAAATTAGTATATCCCATTCTAAAGCTATCCAAGCTTACTACAATATTTTGGGGTGTGTCTGTTGAAATATTTGCAGATTAATTCAGAAGAGCATTTTTCAAGTCAGATACTGATGTTGGTTCCTAAATGCCTCCACTTTGCAATAATACCACATAGATTTGTGGTGGAATATCTAGGAAGGAAGAAATTTTAAAAAACTGTCTTGTTGTAACGATGGCATCCTATTACAGTACCACGCTGGACTTCAGTGAGTGCTTTAGAAGAGCCCATTCTTTCACAAATGTTTGCAAAAACATACTGCATGGCTAGGTTGATTTTATACAATTATGGCAATGGAACTGCAAATAATAAGTCTTAAATCATGGTTTACTAGTAAGTCTTTTTCAGAATAATTCAGCCTCTTCTTAAAAAGTGTTTGACATGAGAGGTTTTGCAACAGAAAGACAGTGTTTGCTTTTTGTAAACCTAAACATCAAGCACTAAAAACGTAGTAAGTTTTCAATTTTAGTAACATTTATTCCGACTTTGTGGGAGCTGAGATTTGTTTATTCACATCTAGTAGTGACATACCTACATCAGTAGTCTTTAAAAATATCTAAAGGTGGTAAGAAAAAGATAGTTTAAATTGTAAACATGAGGAAAATATTATTCAAACATGTCACACTGTTACAAACGGCAGTTATTTTTATTTTTTCCTGCTGTCCTCTCACCACTTCAACACTGTGTGTCGTTTTTTGGATATACATCTTGAAAGAGACATACTGTGTAGTCTTTGTATTTAAAACATTTCAGTTTGAGTTGCAGGTACAGCACTTGTATATTGCAGTTTGTTTTGACTCTTTACTGTTGTTTTAATGACAGGAGTTCAACCCAGAAGAGTTTTACCATCTGCTCGAAGCAGCAGAGGACCATGCCAAGGAGGGACAACTGATGAAGGCAGACATTCCTCGATATATTATCAGTCAGTTGGGTCTAACCAGGGATCCACTGGAGGGTAAGTGACATGAAAAATGTATTTCAGGTTTTACTGCACATCTTCATCTTCTTCTTTTGGCTGCTCCCTTTAGCGTTTATCACAGCAGATCATCTGCCTCCCTTATTCTCAGTATGTGTCATATGTCTATATGTTTATGTTGCACCAGGTCCTGGAGAAACGCCATCTCATTTCACTATGTTCTGCGTCAGCTGTATGTGGTTGAAATGACAATGAATCTTGAATCTTGAATCCTGCATCCTCTCCTGTCACACCAACCCTCTGCATGTCTTCCTTCACTACGTCCATGAGCCTTCTCTGTGGTCTTTCTATTTTCCTCCTGTCTGGCACCTTCATCTTCAACATCCTTTGTCCAGTACATCCACTGTCCCTATTCTCCACAGGTCCAAACCATCTCCACCTTGACTTTCTGACTTTACGTCCAAACCACTCATCCTGAGTTGTCCCTCTGATGTACTCATTTCTAACGCTGGCCATTTCTGGTGAAAATGTCAACCTCTTCAACTCTGCCAATTCCAGCTCTGCCTCTTGTCTTTTTTTCAGTGCCACTGTCTTCAAAACATACAATAGAGCAGGTCTCACTACCTTCTCTTATTGTTCATTTGTGTATTTATATGAAAATTTGAAAACAAAAAAGAGAGGCACCTTTTCTGATCTGCAAGAATGCTTTCCAACATTTGCTTGCTGGTTTCACTTATTCAATTTGGTTCCCAGGAGGTGATTAACCTCACTATAAAGACTGAATGCAGCTGGGAAGCGCTAGCCTGGTACTGTCCAAGGTGGAAAATAGTCACCAACACATCTGAGTGTATTGATTAACATGCTGTACCAGCTTTTTTAGTAAAAAAAACAAAAAAGTATAAAAACAATAATATATGAATGACAGTTTGTGCTTTTTGAGGCAGTTTTTTGCTGCAACTATTTCCTTTTTAAAATCCATGAGGGGCTGTGACTTCTTGTAATTTTACCATCAAACTGTGTCATGAAAGCAGTTCATCACGAAGTAGTTAAAACCTGCGATAGCTTGTTATTTTTACTGTAATATATTAGTAAGCTTGAGTAGCTGAATTTCTCAGACTAACAGTGCATTTCATTTGGCTAATTTGGCTTCTCTCACTTGTGTCTCTTCCTCACATTCTAACTGCAAAGATGCCAGAGAGATACCAAGAAGCTGAAATTTAGAATTTGTATTTACCATATTGAATATCTTTGTTTCATTTTAATCATTTTTTGATTGATGCATCAGTATTTTGTTTTGTCTCTGTTGTGAGTGGTGGCAGTGCCACACTGCCACTTTTAAGCTACTGATCAGCTTTACTTTGTGTCCAGGATGAGGATATAGTGCAATGAAGAGTCAGAGCTGCCCAGATCATTTGCTGTCTGGTGGTGCAGTGGCACTTCTCTTTTTCATAATTCATGGCTTCAATTCAGCCCCCAAGCTCACAGTCCATAAGTCGCATCGGCTTGGCCACTCCCTGTCTAATCCATCAAGAGCTCACATTAGCCATTGGGTTAAATGGCTCAGAATGACTCTTCAGAATAAGCCGCTGTGGTTTTATTTCAGAACTCTTGAGAGATGTGTCTGGCTAAGTCTTTGTTAGTGCTCTAACAATGTGCCTCCTGATGTCTTGATCTTGCACATTCTTTAGCACCTACATTGTCATGCATAGGCACACATGCACACCCACATAGCTGCTTACATTTTCACACTCCCATTTCTTTTCTTGGTTTTTCAGAGAGAAACAGTGTCAAACAGAAACTGACAGAATATACAATTTTCAGCTCAGTGACTTCTTACATAAATTTTATATCTACTAAGGGCCTTTGAAAAGGTAATTATCATTCAATTATTTCCCTGCTTCAACAAAACTGTTGTATAATCAGTGTATTCAAGCAGCTGTCACATACAAGAGTGCAAGAACACTGAAAATTAGCTGCCACTCCTCTGCTATTGCTCATGAAGGAAGGAAGAACAAAGTGAAGAGGAGGGAGAGTTGAAGGAGAAAAGAAAAATAATAGCAAGTAGCTGTGTTAATTCTCGTATTTTTCTTTGTAGGATTTGCTGCATTTGGCCAATGTTGCTGTTGTGAAACTTGTTTTGTTAAAGATGTCTTAGCAGCTGCAGTTTTTTTAGCTGCTCACAGTAGTGTGGGAGGCCCGGTGTCTCTTTTCATTGTCACCACAGGATGGTTGTTAACTAACATGTGTCTCAACAGAAATTGTGAGCCTTGACAGCTACGACAGTGAGGGTCCGCACACTCCAGAGACCGATGACTCAGCAGAGGTGATGAACAAAACCCACACAGACACAGCAAACAGATTACTTTATTTTTATTTGAATTATAATTTTAAAATCTTGGGTGGTGTCAACAGGGAAAGGGGAGATCCATCAAGCCACCAAGTGAGGAAGATTTTCAGACCATCAAACTGATCAGCAATGGAGCTTATGGGTGAATAATTGATTTATATTTCTATATATTACAAATCTAATTTAATACATCTTTTATGAAGCCTATTCTACGGCTTTGAACCCAGTTCAATGGATGAACTGGACTTTGTTAACAAAATGAGACTTAACTGTTGAATCATTCATATCAGAAAAAATACAAAACACAATTGCTCCAGGTATGATAAAGACATAATAATTCCCACATTTACATTTATAACATGGCAAGTTAGGGAAGACGTCTTAACAACAAAAAGAACAATTTACATGGCTCTGGCTTGCATTCCCCATTCTAGTTCATCCCAAAGGTTTTTGATGCGATTGAAGTCAGGGCTCTTTGCAGGCCTATCAAGTTCTTCCACACCAAATAAATCCAACCATGCTTTTATCAGCTTTGCTTTATGCACTGGAGCACAGTCATGCTGGAACAGAAAGGAACTTTCCCCAAACTGTTCAGACAAAGTTGGAAGCATAGAGTCATCCAAAATGTGTTGGTAAGCTGAAGTATTAAGATTTCTCGTCACTAGAACTAAGGGGCCAACCAACACTCTGCTGTTATTGAGTTAGCAGAGTGGTGGCACCTTTTATGCACTATGCACCTCAGCTCCTATGATCATGGAATATCTACTGTAGGAAGGAAAAAAAATCATGAACTGGCTTGTTCCAACAGTGGCAACAACTCACTATTACAGTACCACACTTGAATTCAATGAGCTCTTTAGAAGGACCCATTCTTTGACAAATATTTGTAAAGGTGGCCTAAATGGCTAGGTGCTTGATTTTATACACCCATGGCAATGGGACTAATTGAAAGACCTGTCCATATAGTGTATTGGGTTGAAAAGGGGAAAGGCCTGTATGATAAGAACAGAGGTGGGTCCAGTTGGATGTGTTTTTACCGCCACAAAGTTAATCATGGGTTCTTTATTGAAAGATGTAATGCCCGTGGTTCATAAATTGAAGACTGCTAATTAGTGAATTTTCTATCAGGACAATGGTCCTGGTCACACAACCAAATAAATTAAAACTTGATAAGAAATAGTTTCTGGAAACACCCTGAAGCAGTCATTGCTGTCCTTGGATTAGAATCCCAATGAAATTTTTTTTTTTTTTTTTTTTTTTTTTTTTATCGTTCC
>VUQH01088956.1:8448-25953 GCA_015106775.1 Etroplus canarensis | reverse complement strand
AAAAAAATATAAAAAAAAAAAAAAAAAAAAAAAATATAAAAAAAAACACACACACAAATATATATATATATATATATATATATATATATATATATATATATATATATATATATATATATACATATATACACATATATATGGTAGGTAAGGTATATAACTTGTATAAGGTAGAATTGGTCAAACTTGAGTCGAGGCTGATTTATTTGTAAGGCTCTACTGTGTCCTCCATGCTTATACTACATATGCTTAGGCTTTGACAAGGGTATTATGATGCTACCCTTTAGATGCTGCTAGACCGCAATGCCCTAGACAGCACTTCAGATGTGTATTCCCTAGCTACATTTATCTGCTGATTAATGTGCTCATTCTAAAAGTCCTAGTGTTTATGTTTCACAGACCCCATTGTGGTGGCATTTCTTCTGCTTTTACATTTCTGAAGGCTCCCAGCCAAATGCAACACAATGACTTTAATTAGCTAGAGTCTCTGCATACAAAGATAATTGTGAATAATGTCTTCACAGTACCCAAGGGTGAATGAAAACACCAGTTTGCTCACGCCTTGGTTTCTCCATGGGGCATTTCAAACCATTTTTTTGTCAGTGAAGGTTAACTGTTATAAGGACACTGCGCAGAGGTGAGAGAAGGCCGCCTGATCACATTGACCCAATGATTCATCTTGCCTTTCCCTGTGTTTTGTGAATTGGGTTTAGTTGTGCTGTAGCTTTGTTGTAAGTGGGTGGACAAGGTGACCCATGCTGTAGATCAAACTGCTGAACAACTGCTTGGGGACAGGGTCCTGCCCGCCTGACTGGACATCATTTTTCTCCATTTAGCCCCATCTCACACCTGTAATAGGGTGGTCGTCCACATGAATGCTCACGGCACCGCTGGGATAGAACCATGTTTTCACATTGCTTTGTCATTAACAAGAGTCAACAGGTTTACGCCACTTCTCTGCTGGCTTGAAAGAACCCTAACTGCAAGTTCTCTGTTTAGCTTTATATATTTGTCTTTTATGCTGAACAATTTAAAAGAATTAATTAACAATTAAAAAGAATACCAAAGCCATGTCATTGTTTATTAGATCTCAGATACACATTCAGTATTGATTGCAGTACTTCAGCTTTGAAATGCATAATTTAGAAAAATGAAAATAATCTTAAGCTCATGAAGGCTCTTGTGTGAGCCTTCTTTTTTTTAACAGAGACAGTGCCTTGGTGTCAACACCTAACCCTCTTCTAGAGAAGGAATGCATACACACAATCAGACAAGATAATAAAGATACATCTGTGTTTGCTGGAGGAAAGGTTTTATGGATATTAATAGAATTGAGTTATATTTACAACAGCTTAAATATTCAGTAGTACTCTGCTAACCATGAGAACAAAAATGAGCAAAGAGCTGTGTTGGCCTGTGAATATAAATATTAAATTACATGTCAAATTTATACATAATAACATACAACAAAAAATGAAATTGATAGCCAAAACTGTATTTCCAAGCAGAGGGCCTGAGCTATTCAGCACTACAAGAATCATGGTATGGTTCAAATGTCATTGTCTGAAAACAATACTAAAATAATCACTCTTTAAAAAAATATTCACTGCTTCATTTCACTTGTTCAATGACACTACATATTGTGTGGAAAAGAAACAAAAATCCTACAGTTTTGGTACCTAACTAATCCAGTCCTGCACTGTTCATAGAAATGCCAGAATGACCAGCTCATTTGCACGAGGTGTTATGGCATTTTGATTATAAAAATGGTAAAATAATGAGTTGGGAAAAGTTTTTGTTTGGTGCTAGAATGCAAATAATCCCAAAACAGTGTAAAGGATTCAAAAAATCTATTTAAAACGTAAACAGTAATGTGTGTGTGTGTGTGTGTGTGTGTGTGTGTGTGTGTGTGTGTGCGTGTAAACTGCATGTACCCTCCCTCCTTCCAGAAGAAGTATTTTGAATTATGAGTACACTTTAATCCTAAATACCTTTGTTTGAACTTGCTATCTTGTAAATCATCATTTACTTGCTCTTTTTCTGTCTCAGCCTTACCTGTTGAACAGTGAACATATATTATCTTTTGACTGTAAATTATTTTGTGTGTCATCCTTTTTTGATTGTTGATTTGTGATCTAGCTATTGATTAGCATATTTCTGTTATTTTTTTGTCTCTTACAGAGGAATGATATATCGCCAATACAGAACATCTTTTAGGACAAGATTACATTCCACTCATCTTTTGCTTTTAGTTTTTTCATATAGATTTCCTTTATTTGTATGAATTTAATTTACTGTGATTGATGCTTGGACAGCAGTGCTGTTGTGACCTGAGTGCGCCTGAGAAGGGCAGTCAGTCTTAACACAAACTGACATATGGGAACTCTTTTCTGGGCTCAGCACTTGGGGCAGATGAGTTTGGCATGAAGGGTGCCAGGGGAGCAGAATTTAAGGCAATTAAAAAAATTTGAGTGCTCTCTTTTGAAAGTGAATTGTCCGACTAATTTTGCCCAGCTTGCATTTGTTCGTGTTTTTTGGTTTTGTGGTACATCTGTATTCTACAAATGTAAAGATTCTGCTTGGAGTTTGTTCAAAATGGTAAAACTAGAATGACTGAGTGTAGGGAGTACTGAAACCTGATGTTAAATTGGTCTTGAGCAAAATTTTTAAAAACTGGAGTACTGATAAGCTTCAGTACTGTTTACGGTACTGGAGAAATTAAGAAAATATATTCATTAACCTGAAGGAGTCTCTCAATTGTGCACACACACACAAACATACACACTATGGTCTTTAATGATAACGGTCTTTTGAAGTTCATGGCGGCAGTGCTCGTGAGGCACGCTGAACATGTTAAGGGCTAAACTAAGCTTCTGAGCTGAATTAGTTTTATAGTAACCTTAGTCCCCCTCCATGTTATTTTTTTTTAATTGCTGAAAGAGTTTATTATGATTGCACATTATGAAAACACCTATTTGCTGTCACCTGTTAGTATCAAGGCAATGTTCACTTTGGGCAGTAGATGGCAATAGTTGCTTGGCTAAGTAAGTAACTGGCACAGAAATCGGCTATACCCTTGGTTTCTCCCCAAGGGGGATTAATCTGCATTGGTAATTTGGCAGAAGTTTACACTCAGTGCCCTGATGCAACCCTCCATTACGAGGGGGGCTTGTACCCCCTCCTGGAATCGAACTAGGAACCTTTTGCTTGTAAGTCGAATGTCTGAACCACTACACCACAACAGGTGCAAATTACCGCCATCTTAAATCAGGCTAGTTGCAGTAAGAGCAAGAGAAGACCATAATAACACAAGACTGTTTGTTCTGATGTGTTTCAGGTGAGAGCAAACCACAAGCACTGTATATGTTCATGTTAAGTTGATGTGAAGTTAGCAGAAATGGCATATTTTTTTTAAGTTTGTTTCATGTTTATTAAGACATTGAATGTGACTTAGTACGAAAGCTAATGTGAGCTAGCTAACAAGTCAGTAATGTGTTGCACGCTAGCTTCATGTGGTTATTGATACACTAGTGACCTAACTTGATAATTGTAATGTTCCCATCAGGAATGTTGTACAGAAATGCACTAGTTTCAGTGGATGTTATAAACAGTATGTTGATAGTGACTAGCCTGCATATTTCATGTTTAATATGGTTTAATGCTTTTATGTTACAGTGGCTGTTGTAGTTACTAAAGAGTGTTTAGCAGTAATTGGCCATGGCAGGTGCAGATTACCTTAGTCTTAAAGCACTTTTCTGTACCTGGATGCATTTTGTCTTTATTGAGTAACACTCGCTGACTCAATTACAGAAGATCTTTTTCTTGTAAAGGTGGAACAATTAGTAAGGATTTAACAAAAGTCTTTACGTTCAGAAGGAGACATGTTTTGAGAAAAGTTTTAACTAACTGGCTTATAGTTCATCTGGCATTGCCTGGAACGCGCACATATCTAAATTATTGGTAAATGTACCTTCGGCTGCTCCCATATATTCTCCCCAAGGGGTCACCACAACAGATAAATACCCTTCACGATACAACCCTCCATGGGCAAAGGGGCTTGTGTCCCCACCTGAAATCTAACCAGAGACCTTTTGCTTATAAGATGTACTGTGTAAACCACGACACTACGAGAACACTCTTCACACATCTAAATTATTAGTTGTCTAAAATAGGAAGGTGAGTTAATAATTAACCCCCCTGCAGTGGAGCTCTCCTTTGTCCGATAACAAAAGTGTTAGCGGTGTTAGCCTGTGTTATTGAAGCTCTTTTTGAAATGGAGCTAATGTTGTCAGACTTGGCCATTAGTAAATAAACTCTCATACGATCTGTGAATGTAATCAAACTGTTTATAACTGGGAAAGTGTGCTGCTTTAGGACACTTGAGGCTAAATCAGGTATTGGCAGTGGTGGGCCATCAGAGCCAGCAAGGCCTTCTCTGCTGGCCTAAACACAATCAGAAGCACTGATCTAAATTTACAACCTAAGTTCTAATATTTGTCCAATTAAATTATATTAATTTATTCCCAACAGTCTATTCTCTTCATTTCGTAGCATTTCTCCTGGCTGCACTGCTTCCAGTATGTGGATGTTAGATTTTTTATCCACTCAGATTTTAGCCTCTATGTGCTGCCGTGACAATCTAATCTGTCCAGGGCCTTTAGAATCAGTAGTGCTGGCCAATGTTAAGTAAACTATATTAGCAATGGGACTGTTTCTTTAACCAATCAGATTTCAAATTTCACCTCATAGGACCAGCTAGCTGGCCTATAATAACATTTCAGCAGTTTTCCATCTTCTGATTGGTTGGTCAGAGCAAAACTGTTACAGCCAAGTTCAACTAGCAAAACATGTCTGTAGTGATCTGCACGCATTAATACATCTAAGTTAGAATTTTTTATGCCCACAATGGCTGAAGGAGGAGGAGAAATTGACTTGGTCTTGGACATACTTAAAAATCCATTTTCAAGGTGGACTTTTCCCGAAAAGGTAGACATCGTGAGGAGAGGTCGGCCAACACCAAAGCTTGCTAGCTTGTCTCAGCCCAGGAAAGGGTTTGTTCACTACTTTCAGACCAACAGTACCACTGGCTTACAGTCTCTGAGGAGGGTCACAAATTATACTGCTGGGAATGCCTCTTAATTTCAAGTGATTGACTTGGCATTTCGAGTCACAGAGGGTTTGCAAACTTGAGTTGTCTAACCAAGGCAGACACCAAGCCACGGTGGGGCACTTGCAGGCTGCGGTGCTTTTGAGAACATTTGGGGAAGCCAGAGTTGATCTGGATAAATAGCATCTCCGGTAAGTATGATGTAGTTTATTTAAATTTTTTATCTTTTTTGTCATGTTATTAGATAAATATTGATTCTGAACTGCTCCAGATGATGTACGTGGCACAGTTGCGGTTGTAGTGTAGAGGTTTGTAGTTTTCTTAACTGGGTTTCTTGCTTTAGTAAAAATAGTTTTTATCCTCAATATGCAAAATGCCTCTCTCCGTAATGCCCCGCCTTGTTATATTGTGTTTTTGTATAGTAGACATGAAAATGGTGGTGTTAAGAGGTGGATTAAGTCGGGCAAGTCCCCACTGAAGGCCCAGGTACCAAATGCACAGCCCTCCACTGGGTACTGGCGTAGTGTTAGTTTATAATCTGCTGTTCTTTGTGCTATTGTTATAGTTAGCTAGCTGTCAGCTGTCCAGAAATTTTCTTTTCTCTACCGAGGAGGGTCACATGTCTAATCAGCTGACAATAACTACAGTACCAATATCAATAACAATATTGGGACTAAATAATTTATTCATAGTTATGCACATTTTTCTTAGGATCATCAGCAATAAACGCTTGCCTTTTGTTTAATTCACTGACTTTGGAGCCTGCATCTTGGGTCCTATCATTCCACACCATGGCAAACCACAACACTCTGAGTTGAAAGAAATTTTAATGGCTCATCCAACTGGAGTATTGAGTTAGAGGCATGGCCATGTTAATTCAGAGGTGCCCCCACACAGGCAACTGTTGTATCTGCTAAGCCTCTTCTGATATTTTGAGTTATCAAACTGAATCTTTTGACTATATTTGTGTTTCTGGAGCTCTTTGGAGCATTTGAATGGATTATCTGACTGATAATATGACTTGCTGTGCCGTACAGACTATTTAAGAACTTTGCACTTCAGTTTTGGTGAGTTTAGTATTAGTTCATTACTTCATTCTAATTAGCTGGTATGCATGTCCGTACATTGTACCCTTGCTGTTTATGAATGTATCTTGCTATGTGATAAATTAGCACCCTATGTTGCTGCTTGATGCTTGCTGGAAACCCAATTTGTGTGACATTGCCACACCGGAAATCCCATCCATTCCAACTTTTCAAAATAAAAGTCTTTGATTTATACATTGCGTGGCGGCTGTACATAAAATGGCTCACAGGAGTGCACAGAAGCAATTTAAAACAGATTATAGGATTAAAATAAAATGTCATGTTTGGTTGTAACAGTGATGAAATGGTAGTTATTTTTTTTAAGAACAAAAAGTTTTTTTTTGTTTTTGTTCAGAATGTCTAATATATGACACTAATTAAATAAAAGTTATATTCCCTTTATCATATAATATTCATACACAAAATTAACAAAAATCTTGGTTAAAAAAATTGGCATTAGTTGCATAATTTATTATAATAAAGAGCTAAATGTTCTAATTATTCAGGAAATTTTTAAAAAGAAACTCAAGATTTTAGTGGAGTTATAAAAGTCACACTAAGTATTGTTTTTTGAGTGTATACCAACTAGCAACATAAAGGTTTGCTTTGTAAATTTTTGTATTCAGGAAAAAAACATGCAAAAACACATGCTGAGAGAAGAAAGCTTTTTGGTAATCAAAGAAATTAACTTGAACAGTCATGTAAAAGAAAACAGCTTTGCAGAAACAAGCAAAAATATAAAGGGTACATTTCTTTACAACATTGATCTCAATATCAGTATTACGTACACTTAGCAGGTAATAGTAGCTCAATAATTTTAGTCAAACCGGCAAGAAAAATATTCTTTTTGGTGACAGTAGCTACGCAAATTTTTGTGCCTGTGTAAAACAACTGGTTTCCATGTACAGACTGGGTAGTGTCTCTCTACCTCTTCATCCATATAAGGTAACTTCTGGTTTAAAACTGAAATGATAAAGCAAAATGCTGACATTGAAGCATCAAAATGTGGACTTCAGAACCAACTGATGTCACAGTGGCTATGTCCATCATTGATACTGTCTATACTTCTGACAGTTTTGACATCACTAGGTGATACAGAGGACTATAGACCTGATCCTTACATAACTTATCTACCAAATCATCGTGCAAGTTGGTTGTTGGATAATTTTTGTACGATAACAGTGTCACGGTCTGGCTCAAGAACCATGATGGGAGAGACACCGCTTAAACCAAGGTTTTACCAATTTATTGATCCAAACACAGCAACAACCATAATTAGCTTCATGAGAGGTGTTAGTCAGCATGGTCAGTGTGTCAGCAGTTGGATGAGTTACTGAATGTTACGTGCATGGTGTTATATCATGTAAAAGCTAAACTAACCAGGCAAAAGCCAATCAAACAAATAACATGGTGCTGAGTGAATGGAGAGAGAGAGCCCCCCGAAAAGCTAAGACAGCCAGCTCTTAAATGCTCTAGGGAGGCTGGCCAGGTGCTCCCACTTGCGCTAATTAACCCCGCCTACCGGAAACCTGCAAAACACCACAAAGAGACAAACAGAGGTAAAACACAGCAGGCCCTGGCCAAGGCAGAGGGCCATCACAACAGTATCTGGTAATGATAAACATGAATTATAGAAATTAGTTATTCAGAGTTACCTTTTGAAGGTGTTTGGACAAAGACAATCTTAAAAAGTCTTTGGCAGGTAATTGGATAAACTAGAAGTCTATCTTAAATTACAGCAGGTGAATTTCAACAAATAAGGTTAATGAGGCACAGGATATAGACTATGAAAGAAGAGAAACATACTGTACTGCAGTGGTGCTATGTCCTCTGACACAGAAAATATGAGCTGAAAATATCACACTTTTTTCAAGCTTTTGTAATTTTTTTTAAGAAGATTCCTGCAAGAGTGGTCAGTGGCTGCTGTATGAATAACCAATGCTGGTTTCTTATTGGTGTGTATCAAAGGTTGCCCTTGTTGAGAGAGCTCTTTCACTCAGAGGTTAGAGATTTGTGTTGATGTCAAGAGCCAAGTAAGCATGTGGAAATAATCTAATTTGTCAGAACATACAGTACTACATTTTTGCAGATGGTGATCTGTCTTGCTGTTTAGGTCATTCAACCAGCTTGATAAAGAAATAACTCCTGTAAATACTCGAAAGTCATTACCTTGCAGATAGATATTGGTTGTTACTTTGTAATCTCGACATGAAAGCCAGTATTTTTGGCCTCATTTCAAAAAGTAATTCAAACAAAAGTGAACCAATGGTCTTTATTCAAGTAAGTCTGTATGTTTCAGACACACAGAGTCCTCTTGTTAGCTCTTGATGCTCGGTAGTTCAGGGCATGTGCCTGTGTTTGTGGGAGTATTGATTGAATTGACAATGTAGCCAAAGTTCCATTAAGGCACATCATGCATTCTCCCTGGATAAAATATAGAGGAGGAATGACCTATGTTTGCTGTGTCTGTGTGTGTGGGTGGCAGTGGTGGAGTTGAGGTGGGGGGGTTCACGTGTGTGCACACTCATTTGCTCTCTATCTGCAACTTAGATGACAACAAACGCAGCATAAGCGTGGTGAAAAACTGTACATTGCCAAGGTCCTCCTCTTGAATGATATCTCTAAGTGATTGCCATATAGTACGTGTTCTATCAAATGATCAAAGAGAGTTGCTCTGCTATTCAACTCAAACAAACTGACTTTGGTACACACTTGGTGTGATGTGTTAGATGAGGATAATTGAAATTGCTCCTCTCTTCACTCCAAGTTAGTTACTGTTCTCTTTATTCTTCATGTCTTACCCCTTTTGTACTTTCCACGGGTAGTTGACTCTCTCTGTCCCTTCCTCCACCAACTACCACCATCTTCCCGCCCTTCTCTTTTCCACTCTTGCCCTTTTTTTTTCCCTCAATTAGTTTTTCTTCATTCACTGTTTCTGTCTGTCACCCTGGCCTTCCTTGTTTTTTTTTTTGGCTTCTGTCTTAGAGCAGAATGTCAATAGTGATTGGAAACTGTGTTTAGGATTCACACAGTGTGCTGGCATAAGCTTATAAGAGTAATTAGATCTTCACTCACTGTTGTTCTTCACTTAAAATGGAGGCTATCGTTTTTTGTCTCTTCTCCTCCCCTATCATTTGACATTCTGATGTCTACATGGGCACAAAGAGAAACAAAAGAGAGACAGAGGGAGGTTTGCAGATAGAGAAACATAGAGAAAGGACAAGGGAGAGAGAGAGAGACATCTGAAGAGAGCAGAGCACGGAACTTGGCCAGAGTAAAATAAAATGGAAGCCTGCTGGCTTCTGATATACAATAGATGCAATTATTTATATAAAGGATTATAACAACAAATAGGCCCACTGGTGTACACAAGGTCAGCTGGAGATACATGGCATGTCAGTGCAATATATATTGTATTTGCAGTGAGAGCATACATAAATACTGACTGTTCCTGCTTGTCAGCAAAATGTGAACTTTTCCTTACACAACCACATCCACAAAGTGCACATATTGTTCATATGCATGTACATAGAAATGACAAATCCTTTATTCACTGTTCAAATGTAGTCTGATGTGTATGTCATGTCCTTGTCAGTGTCTTTTCTCGTCAACAAGACTTCAGTTCGACTTAAGGCTTTTCTACACTAGTAGAATTTTAATCCTAGAGTGTTGTTGGATCACGTTTGGCAAACAGACAGGCAACGCACAGCTTATGGCTCAAGGGGCTCAGAGTAAATTTGAAATCTGTCTGCCTTTTTCGGCTTTGATAATATAAGCTTTGATAGACCAACTGCATTTAACCAAGAATGCATAAGTGATAAGTGAAATAACATTCTAACATTCTAATATCTAGACTGGTAAATTTAGTAAATTAATGGTCTTATGCTGGAAATGTTTTTATCATGTCTCTAATGCACAAAAATGCATGAGGAATAGGTTCATAGACAGGTCAGTTTTAAATTGGTAAAAGTTAAAAAAATTATATTGACTGATGGCTGTTTGAATTATTGAGCCAAACAGTTATCAGTCTGAAGCCTTTAGTCCAAACCATGTCACCAACACAACACTGCTTGCATTAGATACACATGCTATAAATTTAGTGTATGAAGTAAATTTTAAGTGATGCACTGAATTCAGGAGTTGTTTGCATGCTGTTTTATCTGACTTCTTACCAAAATAGCTGCTGCAGTTTACCAGGGTATGTCTTTTTAAATATTATTTTCAGGATGCTAGGACTGTGGGTCATAGGCATCTGGATATTTTTATACCTCAAAAGCAAGTTTCTCCTGTTCCAATGCAATACCTACAAGACCACAGAGGAAGACCTGCTGCCTCTTAACAAGTGAAAAATTTAAAATGCACATGTTTAAATATGCCAAGTGGGAATGAAAGTAGAAGTAGATAATATTGCTGAACTGTTTTCCAGAATAGGACAGTGGTGTCTCATGTTTTGGGTAGTTGTGTTTACATGTATTATTGTGCCTTTATGCTTTTGGTATTGGGATTTACATAGCAACAGCAATGCTTGCTGTACTGGGCACTGGACCTTACTGATTTAATATTAACCCCAGGTGAAAGTTATATTGACTTTTCAAAATACAATGATATATTTTTACACGAGATACTGTTAATATCATTATAGTTGAATGTATAACATATACATTTTTTTTTAAAGCTGTACCATTGTTTGCAGGTTTCTTTTCTCAACCCCACCCCCTCTTTTGCTCTATGAGCAGACATCAAAAGATGGACATAAAAAGCAAGATCAGGATTTCAGCTTTATTTCCTGGTATTTACAGCTGGATGTGTTAAACCGTATAGAACATCAGACATTTTGTATCAAACCACTCAGTTTTTCAAGTTAGCAAAAGTATTGGATTATGCTAACAAGAGACAGGCGTTTCATGTTTACCCATGTGTGACATATAAGATTAACTGTTTAACTGTTAAATATTTTATTAAGTATTTAGACTTGGATATCTTCTCTTAGTTTAAGCTTTGGCTTTCACCTGTGAACATGCGTTTAAAGTTAATAAGGGTAGAACAACATGAAGATCAGAGAGCTGTCTATGAGAGAAAGGCAAGCCATTCTGCAGCTGAGAAAAGGTTGTAGTTCATCAGAGGTAATTCAAAACTTGTGTTCCAGGTGGGGACACAAGCCCCTCTCACCATGGAGGGTTGCGTCAGGAAGGGCCAAATTACCAATGCGGATTAAACCACTGGTGTACTGAGCTGACATTGAACTGGTTGTCCAAGGTAACCAACAACAACTGATGACAGCCAAGTGGTTACACATAGTTCCCACAGACACGTCACAACATATGAGCGGCTGCCATTGCTACAGGCAAGCTGTAGGCGGCTGTGCATTCAGGACACTTGAGGAAACATCACCAACCCAACCATTAACAAACTGTACGCCTCCAGTGACTTGTAGGCCGGGAATTGCTCACTGGTATAAAAGCTGCATGCCAACACAAGCTAATGGTATACTTCTTAGACCCCCATTCCACTGGAGCCGTAATTGCACTGATTATGGCGATCCGTGCCGATTTAGTGTTCCCGATCAGCATGGCGTGAAACGGCTGAAAATTGGGTTCCTGGCGATCTGTTGCTATTATATTCCCGTCAAAAGGCCAGCATTCACGTTATGACCCCAGTGCGTTGCTGCAGCGTTCAGGATGCACTCACAGTGTGTTCTTTTTTTAATGTTGATATCATTTGGCATCATTGCCTCCAATCATACCGTTTTGACTGGCTATTATTGGCAATACCAGGACTATGCCAGGAATGCAATGGGAATTGTGCGTGATAAATGGCAGTTCAACGTCAGTTCACCGCCAATAAAATGTCTCTCATCGTCATAGTATTGAATTGGTGGCAATGCTGAAACTTCATGGTTCAGCTTTTCCTTTGGTAACGAGTATGGATCCACACCTATTATGCCCATTTTCTCATCGTATCTCTTTCTATCCTCCATACTTAATGATTCTACCCAGTCTTTCACCTTTTGCCTTTCCATGATTTTGATCACAAGTCGAATCCGACATCAAAACAGTTTAAAATTCCCGGGGGAGATAAGCAGCAGTGTGTGTAAACAAGTACAGCTTGCCAACAAAGCTGGTGTTGCTAAGGAGGTCACGTGACCAAAAAGCCTGTCTGCGGGAACTGTGTATTCATCAGAGGGGAAAATGGAAGGTTTTGAACTAGCCAAGTCAGTCACCAGATCTTAACCCAACGGAACATAAATTTCACATCCCGAAGAGAAGTCTTCACAAAAAAGACAACTGAAAGATCCTGTGGTCAAAGACCTGGAAAGGCAGAAACAATGAAGAAACAAGAAATCTGTTGGGAGTCCATGGGTTGTAGGCTTGATGCTGTAGTAGCAAACACGAGATATGTAACCAAATGTTAAGTATTTT
Organism: Etroplus canarensis; assembly: GCA_015106775.1. Lineage (NCBI taxonomy): Eukaryota > Metazoa > Chordata > Actinopteri > Cichliformes > Cichlidae > Etroplus > Etroplus canarensis. The sequence continues at coordinate 13,345 of VUQH01088956.1, read as the reverse complement.
TGACTTCAGTTTAGTTGAAAACATTCTGCACCAATACTTTTGCTCACTTGAAAAACTGGATAATTTGATACAAAATATGTTATGTTCTATGCTATTTAACATGATATGAATACCAGATAATAAAAGCTGAAACTCTGATCTCTCTTCTCATATTAATCTTTTGAACTCGCACATAAATGTCTTCAGCACACAGCAAAAACAAATTTATGTATGTTATTTTATTTTACCTTTATTTAACCAGGAAATCTCAGTTAGATCAAATCTTTTTTACAAAGGAGACCTTGCCAAGGTAGCAGCCATACAAAACATATTAAAATACAAGTATGACATGAAATGCAAAATTTATAAAATAAAATGCAATATACAAATACCAACAGTAAAACAAACATGCTAGGGGCCTTTCAAGAAAAGCATCCACATTTCCTTCCCTAAATTTTTTATGATGCCTTTAAATTCAGCAATAGATAAAAGTGTGTTTAAGTTTAGGTCTTTGTGCAAATTATTCCATGTTCAAGGTGCGTAATGAGAAAATGCAGCTTCTCCCAAATCTGTCAAAACCCTCGGCTCATCAAAAAGCAGCCATTTAGAGGAGCGTATCTAATAACGATTGGAGGTGAGACAGAGAAGGGTACAGGCCTGGTAACCAGGAAGTTTACCCAGTGCTGCTTTGTAGTTAAATATGTACCAATGCTGTTTTTTGCAAATGGTCAGTGATGACCAACCCACCAACTCATACAGAATGCAGTGGTGAGTCAGAGGCTTTGTTAGTAATGAAATGTAGAGGCTGAAGCAAGACTATCACCATAATCAATCAAAAGTAGCTTCCACAAGTAATTGTTTTTTCCTGGTGTAAAAAAATAACACAAGATTTATTTCTGCCTGTCTTCAATTTGAGCTCCTTACAAGACTAGCAACGTGTACATTAAAGACAAGTTTGTCATCCATCATATACTAAAATATTTCTATGCATATACCCTTTCATTGGCTTAACCTATAGTAATGCTAAAATCAAAAACTCCGTGGGTGAGCTTTAATTAATTGTCCTTGCTGTTCCCATACTTTTGAAGGGGACTTCTTCTTCTTCTTCTTCTTCTTCTTCTTTCTTCTTCTTTCGGCTGTTCCTGTTAGGGGTCGCCACAGCGGATCATCTGCCTCCATCTCACCCTATCCCTTGCATCCTCTTCCCTCACACCAACCCTCTGCATGTCCTCCTTCACTACATCCATGAATCTTCTCTGTGGTCTTCCTCTTCTCCTCCTGCCTGGCAGCTCCATCTTCAACTGTAACATGGAAAAATGGTATCATGTCACATTTTTTAAAACAATACAGCATTCTTTCACCTAGAATATCACTATAAGACAAACATTAAAAATAAATATTTAGATTTAGAAGTGCAAGCTGTAGAAGAAAGAAATACATTGCTGCAGTTGGAATAAATGCACTATTGTTAAATACAGAGTAATTGTGAGGAATTACCAAGATGCAGCTAAAATAGTCACAAAATATACATGTGTAGCACAGAGGTTAAACTTCTATTTTTTTGTGCTTTAAGATGACAAATATGACATTTGAGTGATGCACTAAAAGCATCATCTTAGTTTTGTCCTTTGCCAAGTATTACTCAGCAGTGATGGGGGAATACAGGTCAATATTGCTTGTTCTTGTTCTCAAGAAATGAAAAATAATGGATGTGGAAATCCTTATCTGGCTGAATACACAATGAACCACGCCTGCAGTCTTGAGACCCTTGATAGAAACCTGCTGGCTCACTCCTTGCTTCAGACACATTAATATGAAAAGTGGGTATAATGTATGCATTCATATATTTATCAAATTGTGGGCTTCTTGAGATATGTGTATAGGTAGGTATAGGTGTAGGTGCAAAACCTTTTTCTTTGCCAGAAAATATTGGCTATAACTACTGTCTCAACGAGGTTGACTACATTTAAAACAAACAACCTTAGTTTATTGTTGCATTTTTAAAATTTAAACCTATTTTGTTTGTGTTAACATCTACCAATATGTCTGTATCATGTTTAAGCAGCAGCATTTGTACTATTTGCCTTACTGAAAACTGAAGCATTCATTGCAAGTGGTTTCTGTCTGAAATGTGTGTGACTGAGATAAACCTATTAGACATAGATCTAAATGTTCCAATTTATATTTTCCAACAAATGATTCATCACAAAATCATAGTAACTGTGTAAAAACAATCCATTGTAAACTTACACATGGATATTAAATTCACAAATGCATGCAAATGAGATAATTATGATAGTAAAAGCAGAGAAGTCCTGAGGCAAAACAATGCAACAGATACTATTTAAAAATAAAATCAAATTAGTGTGCATTTGTTTTCAATTGTATATTTTGAATTCTTTGCTCTTAAATGACAAATGACTATAGCTGAAACATACATTTACACACAATAAAAATTACAAAGTGATTAGCAGTGCTGGATTTACTTACTCTCCTTTTAACATCATCTGTATGTAATTCCTTATTATTATTATTATCATTTTTTACATTTACCTATAGTTTTTATATATAATGTTTTTTGGGATATATTTGATAAATTGAGCATAGTATTAGTTCAGGATTGTCACAAAGTCACTCTCAGCTGTAACTCTTGACAGGTCAGCTGATCTCAGTGCTACTCCACATCAGGGGATTGCTCAGCTGATGCCCTTCTACCCTTTAAAGTGGTAAATCTCATCTCTAGAGTGGGCTTTTTTCGGTTACTTTAGCTTGCCCACACAAAGCCATTTTTCATCACATCTCCACCCCAGCTCCTTTATTATGTTGTGTCTGATTTAATCATCAGCCATATCTGTTGTCTTGTTGCTGCTCTCCCCAAATCTTTTTATGTGTGCACATAGGGGTGGGGGGGTCCCAGAACAAGAGCCATATCACAATTTATACATTACTGCAACTGGAAATAACCAGTAGTCCTGACTGAAATGGTGTCATGGTTTTACATTTTTGTTTAAGTTCTTTTACTTGCTACTACTTAGTTATACTACTGTTTTACTTTCAAATCACTCACATTCATGCATTATGATTTGTTTTACACAGTCACTTTCTTTGTTCTTTCACTCAGTTATGTGCACCACCTATCACTAATCATCTACTCAGTTGTCCAATAACTGTATACTCCCAGCTGTTTATTATTCAGCTGTCAGATTGTATTGCTACTTCATGCAGACAAGCATGACAGCCATTCAAGTTTAAATTATTTATGTTTACTTTTTACCACTTAATTTTTTCCTGATCAGTTTTTTGGTAGTTTGCTCGTGTGTCAAGTCATTTTTCCCTTTTGTCCGCTTTTGCTTTTTGCCTCGTGTCTGCTCTCTGCCGGAATTGTTTGCCATGGTTGCTGACCTTCTGGGCATGACCCCATGCCTCTCTCAATAAAGACTTGGAGCTTAGACTTCATTCATGGTCTCTCAAGTCCAGCAATATGTTCGTGAACCCTGAGCTATCACACACAGTCTTGCCCTGAGTTTTTAACAGCATGGTTTAGTTTTACTTTCTTTCTTTCTTGCTTTTGTTATACTAAACTCTGCTTTGAAATTATTTTGTCTCTTACTGTATTACTTAGAACTACTCCCTGAGAGTTTCACTTGTTGTTGTTGTTGTTCTTCTTCTTCTTCTTCTTTTGACTGCTACCGTTAGGGGTCATCACAACTGATCATCCACCTCCACCATCTCACCCTGTCCCTATAGTATTTAATATATCCACTATCCCTCCTCTGCACATGTCCAAATCATCTCAATTCTGCCTCTCTGGCTTTGCCTCCAAACCACTTAAGCTGCTTTGTCCCTCTGATGTACTAATTTCTACTTCTGTCCCAACGACAATTTTAGCTTCTTAAACTCTGACACTTCCAGCTCTGTCTACTGTCTTTTTGTCAGTGCTTCTGCCTCCGAAGCATACATTATACTTTCACTTTTGCTGCTGTCCTTCTGTCACAATGCACCCCTGGCTCTCTGTTCTTCACCTCTCTTGTGTGCTGTCTGTTGCTGTTGAATGGTTGACCATAGATAGATAGATAGATAGATAGATAGATAGATAGATAGATAGATAGATAATTAATCCCAAAGAATACACAATTACACAATACAAATGACTCTTACACAATTACAGACAGCCTATACAGTAAATACAGATACCACATACACTAAGGATAAAATATAAAAAATAGAATATGAGGTAAAAAATATAAAACACTAAATACAGATACCTTTTACATTAAAGTAAAATATAAAAAATATGAAAATAGCTTTAGCATGTAAACTCTCATTCACACACATGTATTGCGTCTTGTTTTTACTGACTTTCATTCCTCTTCTCTAGTGCATACCTCCACCTCTACAAGTGATCTTCCACTTGCTCCATTCTCTCACAGCAATGTTGTTTATGAACTGGGTTACCCCTGAGAGTGGTTGCATCAAGATAAAGACCTATGATTCCATTTAGATTTGAGTTGTGATTTTGTGCCACCTAGCCTCCTCTTTCTTTCTTTCTACTGCTTGTGATCCAGAAATTTTTCTCAGCATACCACATTGACTTATCTACAACTTACATACAATTTCCCTACTGGAAAGTATGCTGATTTTGATTCATACAATAAGTTGTCATGAACACTGGCATTGTAGTCTAATGATAGGCTATAAATAACAATAAAAAAACTGACTGATCCACCTGTGCTGAATGTTTAACTGATATAATGACAGCTCTGAAGCAAGGGTAGTTCATGTTTGTTGCCTCAAGTCCTCTCTCCTAGTTTCTCGGCTCTGCCCTGTCATGTGGAAGGGTCTAGGACATGTGAGAAGTAATGTTACAACCATATAGCAGCAGTTAATAGACTAGTGCATGCAGACAGGAGTAGTTAAT
>VUQH01088955.1:0-22789 GCA_015106775.1 Etroplus canarensis | reverse complement strand
TACCCCCCCCCCCCCCCCCCCCCCCCCCCCATTCTGGACCTGGGGACTCTAGGAATCACTAGGAAGCCTGCAGTCTGTGAGTGAAGAGCTCTTATTAGGATGTAGGGAAATATAAGATCTTTAATATAGAATGGAGCAATGCCATTAAGAGCTTTAAAACCAACCCTGTAGCATTATCCCTTCCCCACTAAACTTTACAGTTGGCACAAAAGCTGTCAGGCAGGTAATGTTTTCCTGGCATTCACCAAACCCAGACTTGTTCATCAGACTGCCAGATAGAGAAACATGATTCATCACTTCGTAGAACATGTTTCCAGTGCACCAGAGTCCAGTCGTGGTGTGCTTTACACCACTCCATCCAGCACTTGCAGCTTGTGCTTGGTGATGTGAGGCTTGCGTGCAGCTGTCTGGCCATGGAAACCCGTGCTGTGAAACCCCTGGCACACAGTTTTTGTGCTGATGTTAATGTCGGTGGAATTTTGGAACTTTGCAGTTATTGAGTCAGAAGAGTGTTGGTGAATGTTGTGGACTATGTACCTCAGCAACAGCGCTATGTATTTACATAGCCACTTTGTGGCTGAGTTGCTGTGGTTCTTAAAGGCTTCCATTTTACAAAAGTGACACTTCTATTGCAATGATGGCATTCTATTACAGTACCACCCTTGAATTCAGTGAGCTCCTGAGAACAACCCACTGTTTCATAAATATTTTTTAAAGGCAGACTGCATGGCTACGTGCTTGATTTTATACATCTGTTGCAGCGTGACTGAATTAAACACCTACATTTAATGATTAAGAGGTCTTTTCCATAATAGAATATTTTAAAAGCAATGTATTTCTCAGCAGAATTAACATTTTGAATGTGAGGCTGTCATTTTCAAATGCATCTTTCTATAGATTACTTTAATTATTTTTTGTGTGTGGCACAAACACTAGTTTAATTCCAAAGATAAAAGTGTAAAAAATGGCTCCTCAAATTTAGATGGTTTGATGTGGTATATTTGTAGAAACGCATAAAAAAATGAGGAGGCAAAGAGATGGTTAAAGGAGGAAAAAGTAAATCAAGGTTAGAGAGGGGAGCTGGCACAAAAAAAGAGGAAATGAGCAGATGGAGATTTTTTAAAAAGTGAAAAAAGTACAGAGCAGTATAAAACGACTGGTGGGAAAAAAACATGGAAGGCAGAGAAAGAAAAGGGAGGGAGTGATACAGGCATACAGTGAGAGATGGCAGTGTCTGTCTCCTTTTGTGTTCCACATGGATTCATCCCTTTCTGTCGGCCTTTCATTCACACTCGCTCACTCTGTCATTGTCATGCTTGCACACTCTCATTCTTTTCACCCTTTTCTTTTCGGTTCCTCGCCTTTTCACCCTCTCTCTATTTGCCTCCATCCCTCCTCTCGAGCCCATCGCTGCTCTACTTTCCATCACCTTCATTCAGCTCCTCTTACTTTGTGCTTTCTTTGCTCCCTCTTGTGCCTGTGTTACATTTTTACCTATTATCCTTTTGCTGAATTTTCTGTCTAGTCTTGATGATAATAATTAGTAACATCCTTTAGAAGCAAAAATGTCAGTTAAGCTTCATTTAAAAGTAGGTTGAGTATAGACAATTTGAGACACACCTAATTTGAGTTTTTCTTCAGATTGCAGTTACAGTTGAGATTGTTTCCAACAAACTGATCCCCAAGACTTGTGTGTTATCTATAGATTATTAAAAAATGTTAACTTCCTTTCTTTTTAGATAGAATCACAAAAGTTATTTTGAAATAAACAAATATTTACGACCTCGATTCCAAAAAGGTTGGGATGCTGCGTAAAAAATATAAATAAAAACACAATGCAATGATTTGCAAATCTCATAAGTGAACATTTTATTCACAAAAGAACATAGAAAACATGTCATATGTTGAAAGTGAGACATTTTACTATTTCATGAAAAATACTAGCTCATCTTAAATTTGATGGCAGCAACATGTCTCAAGGCTGGAAAAATAAGTGGTACTAAAACAAAATCAACTGGAGGAACATGTTTCAGTTAATGAAATTAATTGGCAACAGGCCAGTAATGTGATTGGGTATAAGAAGAGCACCTTAGAGAGGCAGAGCCTCACAGAAATAAAGATGGGCAGATTTTGAAGTTAAGATGGCTCACCAGTCTGTGAGAAACTGCGTCTACAAATTTTGGAGCAATTTCAGATTATGCTCCTCAATGTAAAATTGCAAAGAACATTTCGTCATCTATAGTGAATAATTTCAAGAGATTCTGGAGACATCTGTGCACAAGGGACACAGCTGTAAACCAAGATTGGATGCTGGTGATCTTCGGGCCCTCTGGCAGCACTGCATTGCAAACAGGCATAATTTTGTCATGGAAATCACTGCATGGACTCAGGAACACTTCCAGAAATTAGTGTCACGTTTGTAGTGTCCCCTTGGGGGTAACCAAAGAGGGAGCAACGGAAAGTACCTTAGCAAGTCAGCATTAATGCCCACAGTTGTCCAGCATGGTAAAACCAGGCATTCCAAACCAGTTTATTTCTAGCTGACCCACAACTCCTTATAACTGTTCTGCACTTCGGCTGCTTAAGCTAACCTTAGCTCTACAGGCTGTGCTCCGCTGATGTTACCAGACTTGATCTATGGCAAGCCTGTTCACTTCTTTTTAAGGAACTGGATGTGGAATGCTCTGTGCTCTGAAACCATTATTCTGACTGGTTTGTGCAAGCTGTAACCCATGGGCCAATAGAAAAGGGGCATCCAGTAGGAACGGGTGAAGGTAAAGTGTATATTATGTGTATGAATTACTAAATTATGCAACACACATTTCAGCTTGTATGAAGACCATGTGAGGGAAACTCTTTGTAGGAAATTATTATTTTTTTTTTTTTTGTTCACGTACACACACTAGCTGTGTGTTTCAGATTTCTTATGTGTGCCTCTAATTAATTGTACAGACCTAGCTCTAGAAAAGCTCTTGAAGTAAATAGGAAAAGAGGTACAGAAAACAGAGGAACCTGCCCCTTGAAGTTTGGAAAACTATTTTGCTCTGTTGTCTGCAGCTCTAGTGTGCTGAACCCAGCAGTGAGCACAGTGAACATGCTGTGTCCTATGTGAAAGCTCCATTAATCCTGTGGTACTGAAATTGACTGCAGTTCATCCAAAGGGTGCTCAAAAGCTAGTCTAAACGGATAAATGATTAAAAAAAAAATGTATCCATGATTAAAAAAAAGAAGCCAAAGTGTCGGTTTTTGTCAAGACAATATTCATCGTGATTGTGGTTGGGTGCTACTGCTTGTTTGATGTGTAAAATCAAAATGGTGTGGTGACATGTCGCCTCACAACAAGAAGGTTCCTGAACCCCAGCTGGAGCATTTCTGTGCAGAGTTTGGATGTTCTTGTCCCTGTGTAGGTTCTCTCCAGGTACTCTGGCTTCCTCTCACAGTCCAAGGACTTCTGTTAGGTAAACGGATGATTCTAAATTGTCCTTGGATGAATAGGAATACTTTTTTCTTCCGAAATTGCTTGTGAGGTAGGTAAAGTCCTTAAAGTGTAATTTAAAAAAGTAAGTAGGGTTAAAATGTAGTCTCCCCCATAGTGTAGTGGTTTACACATTCACCTTACAAGCGAAAGGTCCCTGGTTTGAGTCCAGGTGGGTACAGAAGCCCTTCTCACCATGGAGGATTGCACCAGGAAAGGCATCTAATGTAAATCCTCTGCCAAATTACCAGTGCGGATCAATCCGCCATGGTGACCCCTTAGGGAGAATACAAGGGAGCAGCCGAAGGTTAAAATGTGACTTGTAAGTCTGAAGTGCTTTGGGTGGTCAATAAGACTAGAAAGATGTGATATAAATGCATTGCTAGAAATAAGCTTGAGGTGTGTGGTGATATCGTAATGTCTACAGAAATGTAGTTTACTACAATTGAAACCCTGTAGAAAACGTATTTCTGTTATCCTTACCCCTTCCACCGAATACTGATGCCACCAACTGTTGAACTAACAGGTTACAGACTAGCATTAGCTAGATAGTAAACACAGTGATTTGAAGCTGTTAAAGTAAAAAACTTGATAGACAGAGGGTAAAAAAAAATCTTTACAATAACTGTGTCTACCAGACTAACTGCTAACTACCATTGCTTACCGGGCTCTGTAGTCTTTTGGTGTTTTTGAAAGGAAAATACTTTTTAGCCTTCATTACAATGCTCTATGTTTTTCCTGCCATTAAAGTTGTGTATGGGATGTGACGGCTGGATTAATTCAAATCATGCTTTAAATCCAAAAGAAATTACATGATTATTTTCTTATATAACATTGTATTTGCAGGTCAGTCAATATTTTGACTGGTAACAATCCCTTTACTTTGTTTCTTATTCTGTTACTCACTGCTCTGGAGTCACATTTTAATTAGCCTTAAATGTATTTCAGCAGAATGAATTGCACCGAAATAATTAAATTCCTGTTGTCTTTATTATTCCACAGCACTTCCAGTGAGTTGTGCCTCACATCAAATTGACTTGTGCTCTGTTTTTTAATTTGGTCTCAACTTTATTCCAGGTAGCGTTCTTTTGTCTTTCCGAGACAGGCAGACACCCTAACAGTGCTCTCCATGTTTGCCTGTCCTTTATCTTCCTACTCTTCCCTCCCCATCCTTTTTACTCCCCATCCTCTCTTTGCTCTCCCCCCGCTCCTACTCCTCCACTTTGCCTCTCCCTCCATCCCTCTTTCTCCCTCCTCAGTTGCACCCAGAGTAATTCCATCTCTCTCCCTGCAAACAAAAGGAGCTAATGACATGCTGACACCGAGCCCGATGATTGAATTCATTAGGCGTGCACAATAATTGCCAGGCGCTAGCGTGCACGCACCCATCTATTCAGAGGACAGCTGTCAAATAACAAGCAAGAGAGAATAGCTTTTTATTGTTGAGCTGGGAGAGAGAGTGAGAATGAATTTAGAGGAAGAGCGAGAGAAGCACCTGTTGTGGAGGGGAAGAGTGAGAGAGAGAGAGAGAGAGCACTCGGCATGTCAATTAGGCTGCTGTGTTCATGTAGGGTTACTGGAAAGTTTACTGCCTGTTTTACGCACTTGGCATCATGATTCAGGTGGATGGTTTGGGCTTTTTTTTTCCTTTAAGGTGTGCTTCTCTCTGAATTCTTTTAGTTAGGACATTTTTAAGGAAAAAACAGGTTTGAAGATGAGCTTAGGTTAGGGCTTGTACAGTACAGGGATATTTGAAAATAGTAAATCATAAGTAAAACTATTGTTTCACTGTATTAACCACTTCTGAGACATTCACTATCGAACCAGTTGGCCATATTTTGTGTTTTTGTTTCCGTGAAGCACTGAATCAAGCTTTTTTTTTTTTCCAAAATGAGGAAGTATTTGTTAATTTGCAGGGCATGTTTTCTAGTTTTTCATCTTTAGCTCATCTAGCTGAATGATGAGCAAATGCAAATGACACGGCGAATCATCAGTCATCTGTCCATCCACAATGCTCAAGACTCGCTTCTCCACCTACAGTATTAGTCAGAATTTAATCAAACTTACACACAATGATCACTGAACGGGTCTTCCCCCACATTTTGCTCAAGGTCACATCTGTCATTTTACTGACACTTTTCCATTTTCGCAGGGATCGTTACTCCTCCTCGAGTGTTAGCCAGAGCATGTTTTCCATTTTTAGCCCATCCAGCCGAAGGACTGACGGGTTAATGCCGTGGTTTTCAAACTTTTTTCTGCTGTGTCCCACTTCAGAAGCTGCAAAAAGTTCACATCTCACACCACGCAAAAATGCACATTCCACACCTCAAAATTTTATCAGTTCCTAACAAGAAAAAAGGATTCACTTTGAATTTTACTAAAATAAAGGTACATACCATCAGCGCAATAGCATCAGTAAGCATTTTCTTGTTTCTTTTTCATATAAAAAAAAACCTTAATATTTTTCACCTGGTTGCCTGCGCCCCACCTGTAGTGACTCTGTGCCCCACGTTTGAGAACCACTGGGCTAATGCATGGTGAGCGGCTCCTCCATCCACACACAGTTCACAAGAATTTCTATTCCTCTTACAGTATTGGTCAGAATTTTATCAAACTCGGACGTTAATGATCTCCTAATGGGCATTCACTCAAATTGTTCCCATGGCTGAGGTCGTGTGTTGGTTTATGGGAACTTTTCCATTTTCACAGAAATCGCTACTCCTGCTAGAGATTTGGTTAGACTTTAGTGAAAGTTGCACACAAAATGTTGTTTAAAGCTACTGTAGGTTAGGGCTACAGTACAGCACTTTTCAGTGGATTTTAATTCTCATTAGTTTGTGAAATACAGCCTGCCAATGACATGGAAACTCATGATTTCATTACAATAACCTGTGAAATGTGACGGATGAACCACTTTGCTAATGATGTTCTGGTTATAATTTCAAGTTTGTGCTGCAGTTATTTACAATTGAAAGATATCAGAATTTCTGATGTACATGTCACCATATAAGGGTGACATTATGCATGCAATATACACACAGTGCAAGTGTGCTGACATATGTACAGTTATTGAACACTACTTGGTTGTGTACCTGCAGCTGCTTCACAGTAAATGCTCTTCAACTGCATTTGCTTTGATTTACGCTGTGCTTTCAAGTACATGGCAGAAGTGTTTAGTTAGCCAAGATATTGGCTATTGTTGAGCTTCATATTACTGTACACTAAAGACTCAGGCATTATTAAAGCAGTGTTTGTGATTGGTGGATGTGAAACAGGTCAGTGTTATGTCATCTGTTGTAGGTTGGACAGGCTACAATTTCAGCTGTAATTGAAATTCTTCCATTGTAGGAGATGGGTTTACTGTGAAGCTGCAAGAAATTACAAGATCTGGTGAAAACTAGCTTTAAATCTTAAAAGTATCAGTCTTCCTTATCCTGCCATACTAGGACTTTCAGCTGGTTCATTGGTACAGAAAATTAAAGTTGACACATCACATCCAGATTCTTATGTCTTATATCTTATGAGGGTATCCTTAATTTATATGGTTCACTGTTGACTAATGAGAGCCTTGTGCCTTAATTATACAACAGAAGTCTCTGCCTGCATATACTAAGCACCTGATTTAACATTTAGGACTGCTAGTCTGTTTAACACTAATATATCTGTTGTAGCTAATGAACTTGCACTCTGATTTACCTCCCTGCTATCTGCCCTGCTGCAAATTATATGCAGGTTCTTTTCATTAACCTCAAGTAGCCAAACGAATGTCCTTTTAACTTTTGTGCTTTTGCTGACCCAGAAGAGAATGGCGAAAGCATGGTGAGACTAAAGGGGCTTTTGTTTTACTGCTTTGGGCTAAATGCATGAATCTTTTTACTTTGTATATTTATTACAGTGTATGAGTTTTTTGGGTTTTTTTTTACTGTATTTAACCCTAGAACACTGTGTTCCAGGGTCAGTGTCACCTGATGACAGTGTTCTAGGGTTATATGTGTCCCTCTGTGGGCTCTCCTGTTTTGAGAAAGTGTTCTTTTGTAGTTACTGGTTTGGTTACTTTTATGGTATTCTGGGTGCAGCAGGTTTGCTTCGTGTGTATAAATTGATATTTTTGCCACCCTTCTTACAGAAGCCAGAGGAGGACGAGTTGGTTCTTACCCCAGACGGGACCAGAGAGTTCCTGACCTTTGAGATCCCCCTCAGTGACTCGGGTTCAGCAGGTTTGGGTGTCAGCGTCAAAGGCAACCGCTCCAAGGAAAACCATGCAGATCTTGGCATCTTTGTCAAATCCATCATAAATGGAGGAGCAGCCTGCAAGGTACTATAGCCTTCCTTCCTAATAACAAAGCATCTCAATAGAAATATGTAAAAGAGGATGTGTTAAAATGTGGCACTAGTTCATGTTGGAAAGTTGTTTTCATTTAATTATCAGGATGTTCATTCAGTTGGTGAAGTTCTGAATCTGTTTAGTGTGCACCAGTGAATACTATCAGAAACCTGATAAACGGCACCAACATTAAGTTTAGAATTAAATGGGGCAACGCAATAGCTCACCAGGTTGAGCAGATGACTCATGGAGGGTTCGGGTCTGCCCTAGGCAACTTCCTGCATGCCATTCACCCTCATTCTGTCTCCCAATTTCCTGTCATTGTACACTGTTCTTTCTAAAAAGGCCAAAAATAAAATAATTTGAAAAATTGAAACTAATTAATTTGCTTTTATGTATTTTGCTGTTTGAGAGTTCTTCTTAGAATTCTTTTACAAGTGTTTACAGCTGTTTAGATGATTTTCTAAATGTGAAGCCTTCAAAAGTACATTAAAACCAGTCAGAAAAGGTCTTAGTTTAACCTTTTTACAGGGAAATTAAAGTAAAATGACTTTGCTGCTTCAAATAAAGGCTTAAGCTGTGATGGGATCTCTGAGCACAAAGCACCCTTTCTTCTGTTGCTGTCTGTAGTGCCACAGTCAGTTTCAGTAGTCCTTCAACTTGATTGTTTTTCATGCAAACAAGCTTGTGTTGACAGCACATAATAATGGTCTTGAAAGCACTCTTTTCTGCTAGACATTAGATCATGACTAGAAACAGGATACACTTAGTGAGTGAGACTGTTTGTGTGATTAGATCAAGGTTATTGTTTAACTGGAGGTATGATTGCTTTTTATGTAACCACACAGTTTGTATTGTTTGGTATGTAAGAATGCCCTCTCCATTGCTTCAGTGCTGTCTTTAAACATCATATTATACATTCTATTATATGTCATTTCTTGTCCACTAAAAGGATGGGCGGCTGCGAGTAAATGACCAGTTGATTGCCGTCAACGGGGAATCATTATTGGGTAAAACCAACCAAGATGCTATGGAGACACTACGCAAGTCCATGTCGACTGAAGGCAACAAGCGTGGAATGATCCAGCTCATTGTGGCCAGACGAGTGGCCAAAAGAAATGAGGTAAGAAACCAGGTGAAACCAGCACAACAGCAAAGCTGTCAATCGACATTCCTATCTTCATCTATGGCAGAAATGGGAAGCATTTGGGAAGCCTATTCTCCTCCACTTCATAAGCCACTGGTTGAGGTGGTTCAGGCATATGACTAGGATGCCTCTAGGGTGCCTTCTAGGTGAGATGTTTCAGGAGTATCCTACTAGAAGGAAAGCCTGGAGCAGACCCAGGACACATTGGCGAGATTATGTCTCTTGGCTGGCTCGGTAATATCTGTGTCTCCTGTGAAGAGATAGTGGGGTGGCTGGGTAGAGGGATGTCTGTTCATCTCTGGTTAGACTGCTGCCCCTGTGACCTGGACTCATATATACAGCAGAAAATGGATGCATGAATGGATGGTGTTAATTTCGTGAAGGTGTCAGCTGGGTTATCTACAGCACATCAGTGAAAGAATGATTATTTACTGCGGCTATATATCAGATCAGAATATTTTATGATATAAAGTAATCCAGTAAGTGCAACACATTCATGCATAATGATTTACTGTGTTTATCTTTTGGTGTGAGCATTCTCTCTGAGAATGTTGTCAAAGTGAATGACAGAATGACCAAGCATACGGTCATCAGAGGCAAATACTTTCCTTCAAAGCAGATAAGAATAGCCTCCGTCGCCCAGCTAAAATCATCAACTGTTAAAGAACTCACAAAGCAGGCCACACAGTGAGTTGACTGGCACCATGTACAGATGTAACTCAAACTTTCTAAAGTGGCTAAGGAATCCCTGTACCAAGGATCATGTCACTGGTTTGCATGTTTTAATCACCTGCACTTGTGTAGCTTTCACAAATTTAAACCTCAGAGCTGTGCATTACAGCTCCTGTTTACTGCTGACCCTTGAGCCATTCCACTGGAAAAACTGAAGGAAAACACCCTGCCCGAGGACACAGCAACAGTAGTTTTTGAGTAAAAGAAGGTGACTTTGGTTCATTTTTAAAGCTCAGATTTTTTTTTTTTGTTACCAGCTGTTTTGTGTCTAGAAGCAGACCACCCTCCTGTGATTGCTGGCGCCTTAGTAACAATTCACAAAACATCCAGTTTTAGATGCAGATTGTAGTTTGGTCAAGAACTGGTGTTTCAGTCTGCTACATACCACCTTTATTATTGAGTACTTTCATCTCGAATAGGACGCCTTTAACTATACCCAGACAAAATACTCATGAATTAGATTGTTTGATAGCATTTTGATTAGATTGGAATACAGTCTATATCTGCAGTTTCCATGTGTCTTATTTCCTCCAAAAAGGAATATGGGCACTTGCATCATAATGCTTAAGTTCAGTGGGCCCCATTCTGTGATAAATGTATAACAACCCAAAGCAAACCATTGGGAAATATCCTTATGAACATCAGTTAATTCTTTCATAAAATAAAAGTAAGCAGTCAGGTCATGGCACTTTACCAACCCTTCTCATTCACTCTCACCTCTCTTGAGGCAGGTGAAGGAAAAAAAACATGGCTGTGAACTGAACTACATAACTTTTCTCCTCCCCTCAATGTCATGTTTTTACATTCTCTGTACACCTTGGCCTGTCGCCTGCTTGAAAGCTGAGTCTGAATGTGTGTGCACCACTGCTGTGTGTCTGTAAATGGGCACGCACATCCGTGTGCATGTGTATGCCTCTGGCACTGCCTGGCTTCTCTGCTCTCCTTTTCCAACCTGGTGTGTCAAAGTTTTGATTTCCCCTCGGTCCGCCTGATAATTGAAAGCAGAGGCTAAGCCTGGAGGTGTGTTTTGTGTATGTGTGGGCAAAAGTGTGTGTGTGTGCACACGTCTTGTTTTATCAGCCTCTGTGCGTGTATATATGTGTCTAGTGAAGTGTGTATTTTGTGCTTTTGTACATCCAGCTTATGCATGTATGCATTTATTTTCAAGGATATTTCTGTGTGTCCGTTTACCAAGACACCCTGTGTCCCTACACACACGCGTGCATATTGTCAACATGTCCAGGCAGTGAGACTTCACAGAGTGCGCGGTGGATGAATAAAATTCAAGCACTGGGAGTCTCGTCAATCTTTGCTTCACATGCAGAGCTAGAGGCATGGCCTGAGGCTGTCCAAGTGTCTGGCTATTTATAAGAATAGTGTCTTTGACACTGAGAAAACAAGAAGTGGAAAACAACAATTTAATATATTTTTACTCAAAGACACTGCTTCTAGCTGAAGTCCCTATAGGCATACTATAGATTGTTAACACCTTATAACCAGCTGTCACTCAAATATTACTTAAAATCTAATAATACCAATTACTATAGGATAAGAGCTACTGTAATTTGACATTTACTGACACATGTGATCAAATAATCCTCTATTTACTTTCCTTCCCATGTCTCCATCCCTTGACAGTCAATCTGAAATCAATCTCACATGTTTACTTTTGCATAAATCACAAGCTCCACTACTTTCTCCATCCCCATAGAAACAAAGTGAACTTCCACATTGGTACCCAAAGGGATCGAGACCTTACAGGAGCTCAGTTATCAGCCTTGAATATGCAATGAGCTGCAGTGTGATTTGTCCATGTGCCCACAGTACAGCAAATCCCATCAGCTATTACTGAGGCATTTCACCGCAGTCCCTCAGTCGGTCAGTTCATTAACAACCTCATTTAAAGTCAAGAGCAGCTGCGTGCCAACAGTCATAGCACCATATGGCGACCTTAGAAATTAGTTGGTCTCCGTAGTAGATTTGTTTTTATCTATGTGAAGTTTTGATTAGTTCTGTTTGCTGTGATTCAAACCATTTCATTTGCCCAGAAAATGGCTCGATTTCATCATCTGTAGTGCAGAATGGCATAAAGGCACCCAACAAAGTTGAGATGTTTGTAGTAAAGCTAGTTAAACCTTTGATTAGCATAATTTCATTATTTTTTAAAGAGGGAAAGACTTTGCTTTTCTTAGGAGCAGTTATAGTGTCTTGTGCAAGGTTTGCATTGTTTACTGCTGGTAAATTTATTGAACTAATGAACATTTCCAAAAGTATTGGACCATCTCTTTATACGTTACGCTTATGCCAGCCTCTTCATGTACCGATATATGTATTCTTTCATAAACTGAAGTTGTTGTTTTTTTTTTAACATCCACCTCCATTTGGTGGTGTTTATTAAAACAGCACAACCATTGAGTGAACTGAAAAGTATCATTCGGCAAAGACCTTTGACCAAAATCAAATCCCATGCTAGCTAGTTATAGTCATTGATTGGGGCCATGTGGCCTCAGTATTGATTCAAGTTTTATAGTGTCATCTCCTGATATGCGATCTCATTTGCAGTGGTTATCTTCATAACAAGAGCTGTCATGACCTTCAATAAGAAATGCAGAAACCATACTAAATCAATACATTCAGCAATCCAAGCAGTAAGCGATTTGACAAAGACACACATATGCACACACTTTCTTAGGCTGTAGATGTATGTTTAAGGGTGACAGGGCCTGCAAATGGTCTGTTTGTCCAGTAAGAAAGAGAGTATCGCCATGGGTCCTCAGGGAAATGTCACGGTGCTAGCAAGCTAATCTTCCCCAGCAGGGGGTCGTCAGCTCGGTAACAACCTGTAGCTTAACGGCCTATTGGAAATCCATGCTTATTTATCCTTGTTATCATGTTTGTAGCATTAGCATGGATTGCTGGCCCTGTGTTACAGTGCATTACTGATGAACGAGTGTTGGCATTGTTGGCTCCTTCCATTCAGCCTCATTTTCTCACTTTTTTGTATTAGTGAGACTTAGTTCATAGTATTTATCCTTCCCCTAGTGCAAATGATTATTTGTTCTTCATTAATCCTTCTCAAAGTACTTCACAAGTGGCTCACTTGGTTAAAATGAACAGAGAAAGGAATCTTTAATTTACCTGAATTTCGAGGAGCAGAGTATGAGTTACTACAACTTTTGGTCTAACATCAGCTCCCTCTTCACTCAGGAGACACCCGGGAGTCCACTGGGACCCCAACAGACTTTGAACACCTCCCTAGATGATCACGAGCGCAGAATCTCCCATTCTCTGTATGGCGGCCTTGAGGGCCTCGATGACAACTTGATGCCTCGGCAAGGCATGCTGCCACGCACAATAGGTAAGGTGCACATAACTTATTTATTCTGCCTTTTTGTACTCATTCAGTTGGTACTGATTATAGAATTTCCATTTTTCTTAGAGTGTGTTGTGAGCTTAGCTGTCAGGTTTTGTCAACTTGAACTAGCTGTATCATCTTGGTCTCATTGTTTTTAAGACTGTGATTTTTGATGTTTGTGAGTGTCGGGCAAAAAGAGGCACAGAAAAAAACAATGGCCCATCAACAATTTTTTGCCTGTGTGTTTTCTGAAAGCGTCCCTCTTTTGTGCAGTGTTTTGCATAAGCCTTGAGCCACCATTTCTTCATGTGTTGCTTCCAAGGAGCCAAAATTTCTTGCTATTTTTCAAAAAAGCAATAGGTCTCTAGACTTTCTGAAGTTCTTGCAATGTTTTTCCTTTGGACATTGGCTGGTTTTTCACTAATTTTCTGCCCAGTCCTTGTACCTGACCATTTTCAGAGGGGTGTGTTTTTGTTTTCAATGCCAGTTAATGACAGTGCCAGTGTTGGTTCTACACATTAGAACCAATTTGAAATGGTAGCCTTCACAACTTTATTACTAACGGCCTGTCGCAAAATGACATAATTTGTTCACATTTTTTTTTTAGTTCAGTCTGCAAGAAATGCCAAAGAGAACACAGTTTGACAAGGATTAAATAGTATTTTTTTCATCAACAAGGTGATTCCCAAAGAGAGATTGCCCAAAAATTTTGCATTTCTTGGCATGTTGTGCAGTGTGTCCCTAAAAAGAAGAGAAATGAAGGACAAAACAAGAAGTGGCATAAAAAACATCTGCTGTTCACCAAAATCTCATTAGAAATGGTCTTAATGAAGGGGTGGCTGTCAAGAGGCTGTTATTAAGCAAGTGGAATGCAGAGAAAAGGTTAAGGTATGCCAAATTACACAACAAATTGATTTAAAGTCAGTGGCAGCATGTCTTACGGAGTGATTAATTCAAATTTGGAACTTTTGGTTGAAATTATTGTCAGTATGTACAGTCAGCAGACAGGAACAACAGTGAGTATCTACAGCAATCTGTAAAACAAGTTGGAGGCTTTTTCATCATTTGTGGCTGCAGTCAGTAGTGGGGTTCTTGTCAAAACTAATGGAATTATTAACGCAGGAAAGTACCATCAGATTTTTGATCCACCATGCAAAACCGACATAGCGACATTTTTCAGTATGACAGTGATCCCAAAGAGACTGCAAATGTATTAAAAACATACCTCAATAGAAGAACACAAAATGGTACATGACCAGTCATGGATTGGCTTCCCCAGAGCCCAGACCTCGACATTATTGAAGAATTGGGGGATCATCTTGACAGAGAACAGAACAGAAGGCAGCCGACATTCAAAGATGAGCTTTGGAATGTCCTTCAAGAAACCTGGAGAGCTACTAAGGATCAGACTACTTGCTTAAGAGAGTTCAGCTTGTGTTGAAGAATAAATATTGCCATAATAATAATATTAAATAATGGCTTTTAGGCTCATTAGAATTATACAGTCTCCATTTTTGCCTTAGATACTGTATTTCCATTTATGTTTGTGCATGTTTCAATAGATTGTTGCATCTATTTCCCATTTTCCTCACAAAAGAAATGAGGGGTGGCTCAAAACTTTTGTACAGGGACAATGTTTGGCCTATTGCTCAAACAAGCCCTGTTGGTCTGAAAGTAAGTGTGTGTGTTAGAGAAAGCTCAGGAGATTAGCAAGCATATTTGCATGTGTGTGTAAGAGCTTTGTGCACATCTGTGCAAGATTGCATGTGTGTAGCACTTGAGTGATTGATGGATGGGTGGTTACGTTTGTTAATGTCAAAGAAAGACTTCTGTACACCAGATGGTGAAACGGCGCAGCTCGCCTGTTTTAATTTCAAGAAAGAACAAAATGACTGACCCATCTTCCTACGTTTTGTCCTGTGCAGTTGTTTCTTTGTTTTGAATTTCTCAAAAGACCAAAATGATCCATTACTAATTCTGCTGTATGATTTTAAGTCAATCCAATCAAAAGAGGTCCAGAAAATAACTATATGTAAATTGTAAATTAATTAAACCGAGGAGATGGAAGTTGGTGCAACTTTTAAAGGTTCTTATTTTTGTTTTTTTGAATAGCTCCAGCCAACTCTGCCTTGTTAACCAATGCAACATAATGTCAAAGTATTTTCCATGCAAATGGGTTGACACTGACAATGTCATCAGTGTAAACAACCAAAAAAAGTGCGATTCATGAGTGACAGAGAAAGTGTTGATAGGTGAAGCTTCACCATGGTGGCACAGTGGCTGAGTTCATTCATGCTTAACAAACACCAAGTGCTCATAATGAGCGTGCAGGGTCTCGAGTGAAAGAACAAGGCAGATTTACAGGAGATAAAGCATTTGTCTGCTCAACAGTGGCAAATGAGATCACTGTTACTTTCCCGACCAGACAAACTGATGTCTGAATCTTCAGATCCAGTGCTTTCATGAAGCTAGAGTTTATCCCAATACTTTATAAAGTCAGTAAATCACTTTGTTTGTACCGCTGGAGATATACTTGGACTACTAGAACATGCTGACTTACCCAGACCTGGAGAATAAAAGTGAATTTTCAGCTGACACTTATTAGAGTCATGATCCATTGATTTGTCAAAAAGGAGAAATAGCGAAGTAAATTTTATTTATACAGCACATTTAAATAACAAAATGCTTTACAATAAAAGAGAACTTTTAAAGAAAAATAACAGAAAAATTCCCAGACTCCCACTACATACATTAACACTGCTTGCATAAAATAGCAAACTGTCTTTCGTCCACACTTTCAGAGATCAGCGCTTACTAAATGCTTGATGAAAAAGGTGCATCTTCAGCTTAGATTTAAAAACAGTCACAGAAGATGCGTGTCTTTGGTCATAAGGGAGATCATTCTATTCAGTCTATTGTAAATGGGCTGGTACTTGTATAGCACTTTTCTACTCTGAGCACTCAACGCTTTTTACTACAAGCCTCATTTACCCGTTCACACATTAATGCAGCACTTTATTCTGTGCCTTTAAGCGCATTTAACTATCATGCATACATTTACATGCCGATGGATACATTGGAAGCATTTTGGGTTTCAGTGTCTTGCTCAAGGACACTTTGGCATGTAGACTGAAGAAGCCTGGGATTGAACCACCAACCTTTGTGTTGGAAGACGACTCATTCCACCTCCTGAGTGACAACCACCCCAATACTGCAATATCTTATCTATGCAGGTGCTGGAACATTAAAGCATAAAACACAAACATTACCACTTATAGTGGATTCTTTAATGTGCAGGAAGCAAGTACAAGGGGTCATTGACTCATTCCATTACGTAGCACATTACAGTAGTCCAGTCTAGATGCAACAAAGATATGCATGGTGTTCTCTTCATCTGCTGGCTTTAACTAAGATTTTATTCTGGAGGCAAAAAAGCAGCTCTTGACCACAGCCTTTATCTGCTTGTAAAATTTTTGATTTGTATCAAAGAATATCCTTTACCAGGGAGGCATTATGTTTTCGCGGTGTCTGTCCTTCCGTCCATTATAAATCTTATTCCCGCTTACAGGAGATGACTTGTTTGCTGGATCTCTACCAGATTTTGTGCGGTTAATACCTATAATGGGTAGAACACCTGATATCATTTATGAGACTGTGGGGTCAAAGATCAAGGTCACATGGTCATTAATGAAATTCTTGTTATCGTGGGAAGTTACTGGGCAGCTCAATCCTAGCCAAATTTTGTATACCTAATCACTATGATGGTAGAAGAACTGACAAAAATTTTTAGGTCAAGGGATAAGTTCACAGGGGGTAGTAAATGAAAATATTATTGCCACCATAGGAGACGATTGAGCTCCTGGATCCTTGCAAATGCTTGTATGGTTAATCACCATGACGGGTAGAGGAACTGATGACGTTTTTGAGGTCTGCATGTTTGTCTGCCCATCCGTCTGTCCGTTACAAAAATTACCACTACAGGAACTGACTGGATCGTTTCCAAACTTTGTGTGGTTAATACCTATGATGAGTAGAACACTTGGTAAAATTTGAGATTGTAGGGGTCAAAAGCCAAAGTCACACCGGGTCACAGTTAAGGTGGAGGCATACTGGCAGAGTTCTAGGCATTTCATTAAAAGTTGCAAAGACTTTTTTACTCTACCCAAAGTAATAAGTGTAAAGTGTTAAGGCCCCAAGGTTGATCAGAGTGTATAAGAGCTTTAGGTAGTTAATTTAGGTCTTTATTAAATTTGGAAATTGATTCAGACTAAAAACTGTAGAAAAGATATGGGGGAAAAGACCGAAGAAAATTGTGAATAAACAATTACTGGGTCAATGGAAAGGGCAGAATGGTTCCAGTGTCTGTCTTTCATTATTCTGCAGGTATCACAAGATTTATGTCTACAAAGTGAGTATGCAGATAAGATTATTGGCATCAGAAGCTTTTTTGTTTCTAACTACGCATAGTTTATTAGGTTTTGGTTGTTTGTAAACAGTAGAGATGGCCAGATTGGCCATTTGGATCCTAGGTCAGTAGACTAGCCAATAGGCTCCCAGGTGGGTCACAAGTGTGGCAGGTTGCTTGCAGTAGCACTTCATGTAATTTTTTTAAGCAAGAGAATGGATAAAAAGAAATAATGAAAGCAACTGCAATTTATAAGAAATGCAAAGTAATTAAATAATGCAATTCTCCAGAACAAAAGAAGGGCCAGTGAAAAATCCAATAGTGTAGTTTGGTATGTAGGCGAGGATGAGACTGGTAGATGAAACTGAAGGAAGAACTGTGAGAAAATTGTTAAAGAAAATGGGTATTGAAAAAATAGAAAGTTATTGATAGTTACTTTTCTGTGCCCAATCTCCCTTAAATACAGTTAAAAGTTGTTCAACATGTGGAGCTGTATCCAATTAGAACCTTAACAAGAAGGGGAGGATAACAGAAAAGATGCTGAGGCTCACCTTAAATCAGGGGTCCCCAACCCCCGGTCCCAGTCTGTGGACCATTTGGAACCGGGCCCCAAAGAAAAAATGTCGTGGTTAAAATGTTATTTTTCTTTCTTCTTCCGGATCTTATTTTGAAAAACAACTGTTTCCACCCTCACCTCACTAACCACACTTGACTCTGGAACGTCGCTTCACGCATCTGGACACAAGTTAACCCTTGAAAATAAAATTCACTGAAGAGCTTTTTCGGGAAGGAACAAGCCAAGCAAACAATGGGACAGCAGAAGTTTCACAGACCACCAGCAAAAAGAAAGCTGCATTTAAAAGAAAATACAAAGATTCTTACCTAAGTTACAGGTTCATTACAACAGGTAATACAGATGCTCCTCACCCGCTGTGACCGACTGGCTAATGAAGCAATGAAATCTCCAAAACTGCTTCACCGCATTGAGACAAAACACACGTACTTTCTCTGTATAAAGTGTAGTTGTTGCATTCAGATTACAGACTATTACCTGGCAAAGATTTTTGTTATTGGATCCCCCCCACCACTGCCTTAAATGACTTCACCGCAGTACTACCATAGTGTTTGGTGGTGTGTCAGGATTAAAAAAATCACAATGTGTGTTTTCTGACACCTTAAGTATGAACACTTGCTCCACGTGCTTTTTGATCCTTTGTCACGTGTCTTGTTTTTTTGACATTTCACTCTAAACTGACTGGACTAAACAGAGAATGTTGTCAAATCAGCTAGAGTGGCATGTTTCTTCTAAAAATTGACTCAACCTCCATAGGGTGGGAGTTTAAAAGCTCCTAGGCTGGCCTATGGAGGGGCGTGCACATTATAATTATTATCTACCTCAGACATGTGAGACATTTTCCTGCTTATTTACACTTGATCAGCCTAATGAAGTGTGTGTTTTTTTTTTCCCTCGTTTCTTCTGGCTGCCTAAGAGGACATTTTAACCCTAGTATATCATATAAAATATTTCAAATCTCCTTTTCAACACGTGGTTTTAATATCAGGTGGGTTTCAATACCTAAAAATGATGGCCAGTTGTTTTGA
This sequence comes from Etroplus canarensis, assembly GCA_015106775.1. Taxonomy (NCBI): domain Eukaryota; kingdom Metazoa; phylum Chordata; class Actinopteri; order Cichliformes; family Cichlidae; genus Etroplus; species Etroplus canarensis. The sequence continues at coordinate 3,749 of VUQH01088955.1, read as the reverse complement.
TTACTTAAAGGACCTACAGATCAAAACAGCCCAGGCTTTTTTTAGAACATTGCTCTGTGGTTATGAGAGATTGGGAGAGGTAGGGACAGGATTAAATCGTTATATGAACTGTTGTTTAATTTGCCACTGTGGACTAGGCAAAGAGGATAAAGGCCAGCAATCTCAGGCTTTAAGCTGGTAGACTGCTTTTTGCAATACTTTTCCTCACCAGTGAACATTTCAGAGGTGTCATTATATTGATTCTTTAATGTGTTTTGTGTTGTTTCTAACTACATTATGTTGTCACAACTGTCGTATCGATATATTTATTAGAAATAAGATTTGAAATCTCAATGGGGCCATACCTCACTTTTAAAGAGCTTTTAAATAAACAAAATTTTGAACTGAAGCCCTCTTTGTGTGGGAATAGTATTACTTCTAGTAATATGGAATAATTGCATTGTTTATCTGTAATCTTAATCCCATGCGAGTCATCCAAATCCATGACCTGTAAAGTAAAAATTCCACCTCAAATTACCCACCTTATTTCACCAAACAGTGGGTCCTGTAATACTAATCCTGTGCATATCAGCATCTATGGGAATTTTTTTTCCTCCAAATTTTTTCACTCATACAGCCAAAGGACTGATGAACTAATGCCACAGCAAGGCCTTCTGTCCGTCCATCCGCAATTCATCAGATTCAATACCCTCTGAGAGCATTGGTCAGATTTTAGTAAAACTTGCATCCAGTGATCACCTAATGGATCTTCACCCAAACTCTGCTCAGTTTGGGTGAGCTCCAGTTTTTGCTCTCTGCATCTTTCTTCTGTCTCTTTCTTGCACAAGAATTATGACAATTATAAATGATTTTTGGATGGTGTGTCCTCTGCCAAGGCCAGTAGTTCACTCTTGCATGCAAATCTGCAGCCAAACCCATCATAAATAACCTAAATATTTTTCCAAAACAAATTTTGATCCATGCTCCTAAAGTCTGTGAAAACTTATTTCGGAACACTCATTCCATATCTCATTTTTTCTTGTATTCATCTCTCCCTTTACAGTGACCTCAGACCAGATTTGCCAAAGTAAATGTGAGTTTGAGCAGCTTTTGATCATAACTTGTATATAGAATATCCGTTCTAAAAATGTAACTATATACGCACTCTCAAAATGCCTACTTTTGGATTAAATCAGTTTCTTCAATGAAAGTCATTCATTCATTCATTCATCTTCTTCCGCTTGTCCAATTCAGGGTCGCGGGGGGCACCGGAGCCTATCGCAGCTATTATAGGGCGAAAGGCAGGGTACACTCTGGACAGGTTGCCAGTCTGTCGCAGAGCCAACACAGAGAGACAACCATTCACGCACAAATTCACACCTACAGTCAATTTAGAATTGCCAATTAACCTAGCCCCCATTGCATGTCTTTGGAATGTGGGAGGAAGCCGGAGCACCCGGAGAGAACCCACGCAAACACGGGGAGAACATGCAAACTCCACACAGAAGGGTCAAAGGCAGCCGGCTGTTGGATTTGAACCCAGACCGGACCCTCTTGTTGTGAGGCAACAGTGCTAACCACCACGCCACCGTGCTGCCTTTAATGAAAGTCGTGCTCGTGAAATCCAGTGTTTGTGTTGTGGAGAGTTTTTTTTTTTTAAGTTATTTGACATTGTATTTGAGTTAAAAAAGACATCTCCAAGAATATGTCCAAACATGGACAGAAAACTCTAAACTTCTGCATTGCTTCACACGGCTACAAAACAGGGTAATAGTTGTGGTGTCTGTGTGTAATTTGGGTCAACCAACACTTTTAAAGTGCTTCAGGGAGTTTGATCAGTGCTCTGACCGGTGCTTACAATTGTAATGATGGACCAGCTGCAGGATATATAACGTTTACCATGTTTTCTCAAGTTGAAATAACTCCTGGTAATTGTGCAAGCTAACTTACCTCCCTTTGTAGTTGTCTGAATTCCCCATGAATTAACATGAATTTGGTGACTCACCAACATAAGCAATTGTGTTTTGACTGGTGTGAATACAGTAGAATGGGCTGGAAGCAGATTCGCAACTGAGCTGCTGCATTGCTGGAATTCAGAAGCTGTCAGTAGAAGCCTGTGGCAGCAGTTCCCAGATGTGAACATGTGTGAATACAAAGCAGAACTTTGCGTGCTCATCAAACCCTCTTTGGATAAGTAAAGTTGTGTGTGTGCACTAGTATTCTTTCAACACTGCTTGGAATAAGTCTGTTGTTGCGTTGCGAGGGTGCCACCAAACATAAATCATGCATTAAGCTTTCTTAGAAGAGAACTTCATTCAGAACATATCAGCTTGCGTTTTGGCCTGTGCACACTCTTAGATCACTTGCTGAAGATGCCAGGGATAAGAGAGCAACTTAATTATTCCTTCAGGCCAATAGCTTTCAAGGCCCAGCACCCCTGGCAATAACCTCCTTACTAATTATGCAAATACACTGAGACAAGACAAAATGAAAAGAAGGGGGGAAAAACACTTTGCATGTCTTTTCGCCCCATGATATTCGCACCTCTTGCTACTTCATTTTCATTTAGAAAATCTTTAACCCTTCCTTCCCTCTTGCCTCTTCCATGCCCTCCTTTGCCTTTAAGTATTCAGTAGTTGTAGATTAAAAGCATTTTTTAATACTGGAGACTTGTCAATGAAATGCTACCTATTGTTCTACTGCAGCTCTGTCTAAAATTATCACAGCCTTTGGGAGCAATAATATGCGTTTATTGGTTTGATTCTCAGGTGATGCTCTGTCCTCATGGCAGTGCCATTGTTGCTGGCCGACGGCTGCCCTCGGGAGCTGGCACTAAAACAAAGAAGCGCTTTTTTCTTCCTCTTACCAGGCGACTGAGTTGACAGATTCATTGGTTTTCTACTCAGTAGCTGCCAGTTGATTGTACTGCAGTGATTCAAACTGTGACATTGATGGGATTCTCAGTGTTGCGCATTGGACTGCTTAGGGAAATGGGATTAAGTGGTTCTGTGAATGCGCATGTGTGCAGGCGTTTTGTGTAAAATGTGTGTGTATGCGGTCTGAGAGAAAGAAGTGGCCATGCTGTGCTAGAGGACTCACCCGAACTCCCAGATTCACAATGAATAGCAAACATAAACAGCAGGTGGGGAGGACAAAGACACATTCACTGAAACCACTGTAACAGTTGTAGTTGTACAGAGAAGATTTGATGAAGTTAAGGTCATGCACTTGCACACTTGGGCAGATGCAGTCCAACACAATTATAGTGTTTGTGAGAGAAAACATGCTCATGCACAAACACTAGCAGATATTCTATTCTTGTTTTTTTATTTAATTAGTGCATTTTACTTTCGTTACATTACCTTTTAGATAATTTAGCTCTCTTAAGGCTCCGCCACAGCATTTCAGTTGGGTTGAGGTCTAGACTTTGACTGGGCTATTGCAACACTTCTTCTTCTTTCGGCTGTTCCCGTTAGGGGTCGCCACAGCGGATCATCTGCCTCCATCTCATCCTATCCCTTGCATCCTCTTCCCTCACACCAACCCTCTGCATGTCCTCCTTCACTACATCCACGAATCTTCTCTGTGGTCTTCCTCTTCTCCTCCTGCCTGGCAGCTCCATCTTCAACATTCTTTGTCCAATATATCCACTATCCCTCCTCTGAACATGTCCAAACCATCTCAGCCTTGCCTCTCTGACTTTGTCTCCAAACTTCTCAACATGAGCTGTCCCTCTGATGTACTCATTCCTAATCCTGTCCATCCTGGTC